>JBBPUP010000534.1:6834-17241 GCA_038094735.1 Exsudoporus floridanus
AGTATCACAGGTATGTTCGGTTCGGTATCACCAGTGTAGACATGGGTTGACGCGTTCACTGACTAGGTGTCCTATCCATCAGAAGTTGTCAATCGGTACTTATTGACAAGGGTTCGTAGTGTGCGATGTTACTTAGATGGAAACATCTGACAACAATTTCTATGGTGGTACAGGAACCATTCGCGAAGATCGCTGTAACACACGACAGTGAGTGGATATCGATGCTTGAAATGCTTGCAAAAGTGGGAATTTGATTTCTTCGTGCGCCCGGATTCTGATCATTGCGGTTTAGGGACGATCATGGAAGCTTGAGGACCTGGAGAGCCGGATCGGTGCGTTCGTGTCGGACCACTATTCTATAGTCAGAGACAACGGTGAGAATTCTGCTGTCTCGCTGCCACAACTGTTTATTTCCCCCAGGTACTGTCTATCTGAGATATGCAGAGCACCGATCGTTGACTGACTTCGCTGTCGGGCGACCGCCTAACCATAGTAGCACCAGCAGCTCTCTTAACGTGGATTCCGAGACTCCTTCCCGGTGAGCGATTATAATGCACTTCAAGCTGCCCGACTTAGGGGATGCATAAAGTTCTTACACTAGCTTTTCTTCGTACTCAGAAACACGCCTGCAATCCAGCATTGATGAAAACAAAGGTTTGTTCTCGCATTCCTTTGAAGACGATGTGCCCATGTTGTGCTTGTCATAGGTCACTCTAGTGAACTACCTTTCAAACAGTCAACTGCCATTATCAAAAGAAGGGAGACTTTTGCTATCCGCAGGGGCGCTTTCGGAGACGTCTGGGAGTGCGACTTAATCTCAGGAGAATCTTCTCGCCCGGTGGGGTCGGTTCGAGGGTATTTGAGTTTGCGCTGACTAACGTGATCAGGTCGCGGTGAAAGCGGTGAAGATCGACACTAACAAAGACTTAAGGCCTCAGGAGAGGGTAACATGAGAGTCTCTCATCTCCTGAAATGGGGATGAACTATTCACTCGTTCCAGAAACTTCGCAGGCAATTGATAATTTGGGGGAGATTACGGCACAGGAACGTCGTCCCACTGCTCGAAGTGGTGTCCGGCTTTGGACCCTTGCCGAGCATGGTCAGCCCGTGGTTTTGCAATGGATCCCTGTCCAACTATCTTGCGCATCACCAGAAGTTGCACTTGTTTGAGAAGCACCAGTTGGTAGGTTTTATTTGAGACTTAGACGGTCATACACTTAATAACTTCGCTACAGCTGCAAGATATTGCAACTGGTCTGTGCTATGGTACGTACCAACCCTATAACCATGATTGTGACAAATTCTTATCATGCCCCACAGTCCACAGTCAAGGCGTCATCCATGGCGACCTCCATAGCGTATGTCACGTCGCTTAAATGACATTTAGGAAGGAATGCTTATTGTTCTTCCCCAGGACAATATTCTAATTGACGAGCATGGGACAGCTTGCCTCACTGACTTTGATCTCTCTTTGATCCAAGACTTTGTGGGGACATCGTACTTGATATCTAGCATCTGTGGTGGCGTGCAATTCGCAGATCCCGTACTGGTCCAACGAGTATACAGTTCAAAGGACAGCGTGTTCTACCCCACCAAGCCTTGTGACGTGTACTCATTCGGGGGACTTATGCTCCATGTGCGTATGGTCTACTTTACCACATGACTTCGCGTCTGATAGATTCTGTCTGGGAAGAAACCATACAGTGGGAATTCAACTTCCATTTTCACGACGGTTTTGAAGGGGGAGCGGCCCCACATCCCGACTGGCAATAAGCATATTACCCAGCGACATAAGTCAGTGATCGAAATGTGTTGGGACCATGAAGAGCCCAAGCGCCCATCTGTTGATGCTCTTTTGAGGATGCTCAACGAGCTGCGGTAATGTCCACATCCGGCGAAAGTTCTTGATGTGTGCTACCTTGGGAGCGCTTATATATATATATATATCCACCCCTCTGTTTTTCTGGCTGGACCACTGGCAAGAGCCTTGGGGACGGCATATCACAACTTGAAAGTGCCACTCCGATATTCGTTCAATATTGCAACTTCTTTTCCTTAAGCCTTCCTCATGCAATACAGTACGCACTTGATTTGACCTTCTTATTGACTGGTCCCCCTTGCATCATTTTGTACCAACTATGTAGCTCCTACGCCGCCTTTGATCGGTATCTACCATACCTATCTCGGACAATTACCAGGCATTGATTGAATACCAACGCCCAAGCAACCTCGGTAAAGCGTCTCAACCGACTGTCCAAGGGTTCAACGCTTTACTACGTTCACGCGCAACACTCGTTCAGACCGTCGTGACCGGTACTTCGACGAGGGATGTAAGTACTTTAGAAAGTTACGATTCCCCGCGATACACGCTATTCGGCGACTACCATCATTTTTACCATCGATGTCATTAACCGAGATGGTCCGGTTTGGTGAGTCTTCCCCGAGTCTTTGGATGAATCTCTATCACGCGGTAACTGAACATGCGTTGCGATAAGGAAATAGCACTGTTGCAACGAGCATCCCAGAGAAAACCCATATGCCCAACATACTCGAACGAAGGAAAAAAATCAATTGTAGTTTTCAAATTTGCTTGAATGTCTCAAAACGGCGAGGGTGCGGTCAGAACCATCCGGTTTGAATTCAGAGTTGCGAAGTGTGGCCGCATCCCCGTCGACACGTCTGGAGCTTCAGAGCATAAACTAAATTTTCTTCACACATGGAGATAATGCGCGTCAAAGAAATTCCGATTGCTAGAAAAAGACTACATTCTGATACTGGACTGTTCATTGGGTTTGTGAGTTGGATAATAGTCTACATAGTGCCAATACACAGTGGCGCCAGCCAGCCAAGAAACAAGGACAATACATACATGACCAATGGTCGTACAACAATCACGCACAAGTGATACACTGAAAACGCGAAAGCAAGAAATAAGTTACGAACGGCGGATGTCGCAGGCGGTCATAGTTATAACACCGAGAACGGAGAAAAAGTGTCCTACTTGCCCTGGAAACTCTGCATGATCGTCCGCAATCCGAAGCGAAGGCTCGGAGGGGGTGATCTGGATGCGCGGCCCTTTACAGGGGAGGGTTGCCAGTTGTCAAAGGTGGAAAAGCCCATTCTACTGAGTTTCTGAAAGCTGCGCGATGGGTCTCGCTCGCGGCCACGCCGCGCGGATGTTGAATCATGACTTGGGGTCGTCGACACGCGGGACAAAGGGACGCCAGACGCGACGTCTGGATCAGCGTCAGGCGTGTATGAACGCGGTGATTTATCTATCGAATCTCCCGGTGAACCAGGCCCAAACCCTGGTGAATCATCACAAGAGGTTGTCCATGTGGTTTGACGTAAATGTTCGGATTGCTGTTCCTGCAATGTTTTTCCACTTGGGGAAGCTGAAGACCCTGTTTAGTGACCGATAGCGACCAAAGTCACCGAACTTACCACTGTGGCCAGAGTGTGGTGAAAGATGGATATGGGAAGGTTTGGTTGCGGACAAAAGGGATACGCCACCGTTAGTAGGCCCAGCGACCGCACCTCGCTCAGGTGTCTGTGCGGTAGTCTTCTCCTTCAGCCGCCTCTCGATAGCTAGACTCTCTCCATAGGCAGCAAGCTTTGCACTGAGAGGCGTTCTGCCCGTCTCTGAATCTTTCCTCACGTGCTGTTCTAGATATTGTTCCATGTTCAGGATGGACTGTTGCGTGCGTTGAACGAGTTCTTCCGCTTGTGCATGCGAGGAGATCCTCGAGATATCGATGTCAAATGGGAAGTGCAGCCTCCGAGGACGCTGTTGTCCCTCGGGCGTTCCTTCAGTATCAGCATCGTTTTCCCCATGTGCGGGCCGGATACGCGGGCTTCCAGGGAGATGCGGGGTGCTGGGAGTAGCGATGCTCCACGCAGCGTCACTCGAACTCGACTGAGGATATGTGGAGACGGTGGCAGTAGTGCTAGTACTGCTCACAGAGTCCCCGCGTAATCTGCTCTCAGCCAGGGCATCTTCGGTCGGCGGGGGAACATTGATGCTGAAAGGGAGTTGGGGGTTGGCTGATGACTGATCCTGGGCGGGATGTAACTCAGGGTTGCTCAAGGGAACGCCATATTCTTCTTCGGGATCGTCGTCATGGTCGAGGGTGATGTTCACGAAGACAGGTGGAATAGCATGTGGTACAATCGGGGACTCTTCAATAGTGTCTGGTATCCTGTCATACTCGTCTTCACGCTGGGTGACTGAAGCAATGCCAAGAGAACGCATCCTATTTTCCAATTGCGCGCGAGAGCCAGGACTTCGCGCGCGTGCTGGGTGAGGAGTGGACTCTGAGACGGATCTCTCGAAACGGATGTTCCGAGGGAGAGATCCGGGTTGCGATATGGATCCATGACCAGAGTGGGAACGGTTGTGCATCCGTAAGATACCAGATTTGATTGGTGTACCAAAAATGGAAGCAGAGCCATCCGCACTTGCTGAATCCTCGTCAGTAGCAGAGAATGTGCTCGTGGCCTCAACGGAGCGATTACGTGACCGCTCGGCGGTGAGCACACTTTGGAGGTCCGCAGGATGAAGCGGATATGCTCGGATATTGATCAACGAAGCGCTACTTTCCAGTTTATGGCGTCGATGGTGAAGATGAGAGATGTCGCGGGGTGAAGAAGAGAGTGGAATTGAGATGCTTTGGGGGGACACGGGCGGCGTATTAGGTGGGTGTGCACGAGAGGTTGGAATAGGGACTGGGTGTGAAGGGGACGATGACAGAGCAGGAGACTCGGAAAGGGAGGCAGCACTGGAACTCGAACCATCGTTGTTTGATTTCTTGAAGAGGCTGAGAAGAGACAGCTTGGATTGTAGTTTACGAGAATCGGCGCCAGTGCCTGCTGATCTAGGCCGAGCGGAGCGGGCGGGGAAGGATGGCTTGATGGATGACTCATCTAAAGCTTGCGGTAAGGCTGGAAGTGGTGTCGCCTGAGTAACTGAGTCGTCTCCCGAGCGAGAATCTTGGGCAGGGGATTCCTGGTCAGAGCGGATTGAAGACGCGAGAGGTGGCTTGGCTTCTGGATCAGATGTGCCACCGGCGGCGGAGAAAGTATGGTCCACGGAGCGTTTGAAGTTTAAGCGCTTTCGCAAGGAGGTCTCCAAGTGCTCTACGGGACAAGAAGGTGTAGCGCGCTGCTGGGAGATAAGGATGGAGTGGGTGGTGGCAGAGATACGGCCCTTACCGTGGTGGAAGTAGGAGTTTGGGCAAGCACGTCTGCGCACTCGATCCAGCCATTTTGGCGAGCGATGAGCTCTGGGGTGATTCCGTGCTTGTCGGCACGATCTGGGATTGCGCCGCGTGAGAGGAGGGTGCGTACGACGGTGAGATGGCCGTTGGCGGCTGCAAAATGGAGGGGGGTAGAGCCTGATGTGCCGACTATGGGCGCGGTTGTGTCACGACTGCGGTCGGAGTAGCGGCGAGGGAGTCTGGGGGGTGGGTGAGGGACAAGAAGGGAGGAGGAGGCAGGGAGAGACGAACCTGGGGGCGTTTACGTCTGCGCCGGCGTCGATCAGAAAGTTGACGACAAGGACGTTTCCGCCTGCACAGGCGGCATGGAGGGGAAGGACGCCGTCGAGGACAGAGTTGACGGGCTGGCCATGTGAGATGGCGTACTGGACGAGGCCGATGTCGCCCGAGGCGGAGGCGGAGTGGAGGCCGAGATGGGGGACTGGAGGAGGGAGAGATCAGCGTCGGGGGACGAGGAGGAGGAGAAGGAGGAGGACGGACAGTGGGTGGAGACGTTGTATTTTACTTGGAGACGCTGATTCCGACTCGGCCTGGCCGTCATTCGCTTCCTCCTCCTCGTCGCACAAAAGAAAGCCAGTGCAAAACCATGTGATTAGTCATCACCCCTTGTTATATTACATTCACCCGCCCCTGTCTGTCGAAAACGACCGCACCCGTCCAAGCACTCCCGGCGTCATCCCTGCGCTCCCCACACTCCGTCTGCTCGTACTCGACCCCGGCACCCGATACCGCACTGGCGGCGTCCCATCGCTCGACGACGAATCCGTCTCCTCTCGCCCGGATCGTCCCGATGGCGGCGGAATAACGACGGGCGTGTCCTGCACAGGCAGCCGGCTGGGGTATGACCCCACCGTCGACGGCGGGAGGGGGATACCAGCCCCCGTGTAGCTCGTCTCCGTTCCCCCCATCAGCGTCGGAGGGCCAGTCGGCACGAACCCTGGCGGGAGTCCACCGTCAGGTAAATCCATCACTATCGTCCTATCCGTCATATTCGCCGCTGGTGTATGGTGGGGAAGTGGAACTGGCCGATCCGCGTCCGCTGGACTTAGCAGATACGGTCGCGTACCTGATGACGTGGCTGCAGAGTTGTTCGACGCTGGTCGCGACTGTCCACATCGCCACACATCAGTCTCACTGCCACGATCATCCACACATCGCTTACCGGGGGTTGGATAGTAATATTCACCGTGCCGAATGATGACGTGCTTCCAGGCCGCGAATATCCTTTCTGATCAACAGAAAGCGACTGCGAACCTGATCTAGCTCTCAAGCTCGCCATCTCCGCAGCTGTCAATGGCGCAGGCATAGACACGTGAACGAAGCCAGCCTGCAACGCGTGCTTTTCAGCATCTTTCCATCCTGCATTTAGAACCATTTCACATACCTCGTCCACGCGGTCCTCTCCTTGTTGTTTCATGCTTTGACTCGACGGCGTACTATGTTCCTGCAAACTCGCTACCTCGGGAATGACACTAAGACCGCTCGAACGATGCCCACGCTGAGGAACGTGTTCTGGCGCATTCAGAAGGTCGAGCTCAGATGTTCGGGTGGAAGAACCCACGCTCTCCCCTGAAGACCTTCGTCGTACCCTGCGGTGTTGTCGTTCACCCGAAAGCTCGTGCACGGCTTTCCCAGGTGAACGCGGCTCTGGAACCATCAAAACAGGAACATCACCAGGCACAGGCACAGGCACAGGCACGGGGGCGATGTGAGGTGAAGGTGAACCTGACCTCGACGATGGCGATTGCCCAGTCGGTGTTGGAGGTGGTCGTACGAGTTCATGAGGAGGTGGCAGTCTAATTATCATGGAACCATCCGCCTCAGGAATGAATCCGTCCAGTGGGATTTCTGTATGCGCTTGCGCCGGCGAATACATGGTCGTTCGTGCTGACGCTGTCCGCGCACCACTAGTTCGAGAGTACCGCGGCACCTCTTGCTCGCTCGAAGACGACGAGGAAGATGAAGTTGTAGGACCACCGGATTGAGGGAATCGGGTTGTTGTCGCAGTGTATGGAGGTTCACTTTCGGAAGGGGGCTCTGGTTCTCCTCGCGACCTTCGTATCTCGAGTTCAGATGGAGGCGAAAAGTACCCTTCCATCATCCTGTCAGCTGTTGAGCGACCGTTGATGTACCCTTGGTTGCGACCACGTAAATAACCAATATCTTTCCCCATTTCGAGCCCCTCCTGCAGCCCCTGCTTCCTACCCTCTTCCCTAGCTATGTCGATCATCTTTTCCTCGTTCAGCTTCCTCAGCTTCCTCCGCAACTGGGCGGCATCTTCTTCGGCTTCTTTCCTGCGGTCCTCGACATCTTTGAGGATGTTCTGCGCCTTGAATATCTCTTTCTGCGCCTCCTCCAAGGCACTCTTATAGAGCTTCAACTCCTCCCTCAGCCTGGCAGCATCAGCCTGAGCAGATACTCGCGCATCGTTGGCGTCCTTGAACCGTATCACAGCTTCCCTGATTTTGCGCTCCGCCGTATCAGCACGGTCCTGCTCGAAGGCAAGCTGTGATGTGTTGAAAGTGAGCTGCTGCTCAAGGTCGCGCGTAGTCTCCTGTTCCTCTGCAAGCATCCGCATGAGCTCCTTTGCCGTTGGGGCATTGCGGGGCTGTTCTCGAGGCGATCGAGATGAAGGGGTTCTGGATGATGTCGAACGCTTGCTGGAAAGTGGGGGAGAAGGTGGTAATGACTTTTCTTGGTTATCGTAGTCATAATCAGGAGAGGGTCTGTGAAGCGGAGGAGGGCTTGAAATCTCTGGATCGTACATGGTGCGTGATGTCGCCAAGTGAGTGGGACCACCTGTGAGGAATGTTTGATGTGACTGCGAATCCCAGATGCACAGCAATTGCAATAAGACCTATGAGACGGAAAGGGATGCAGCTACACCCGCGAGGTGAGTAGTGGTCCAAGACAAAAACCTTACTTGTTAGCCGAACCGCCTTGAAAACCTAGTCATGAACCTGGTGAATGAATGTTTGTCTAACTTGAATACACAAATATCGGTTAAGGACACAAAGGGGACCCCAAAACGTGCAGCGGATATTGCCCGGTTTGGGTTAACCTGAACAGAGTTTATGGGGTCCCAGATGTTTTTCCAGCTTTCTAGCAGAGTATGTGAACGATCATCGAGCTATGTGACCCATCTTAGTCTCGTGATATTAATTTCGATCCCGGATGTCAGACATTGGCAGTTATTTTGGTCTCGTCTTGCCACACCCGAGGCGTAAGCGTGGCTGCTACAGTACCCAGTCACTGAGTCTCTCTCAATGGTTCATTTCCGTCCCTCGTTCTCCCGCATGGCTGGTCATGGGTTGTCAAGCGTCCACCATGCTTCCAGCGTATTCCCGAGGAGTTGACCTCGTTACAAGGTATGCCCTTATCATGCTTTTATGTTGCCCTCAGTTCGTTGCACACCCCCTTTTTCATCTATTATACTATTTTGATCACGCATTTTTGGCTCATTCACAATAGGGCGCCAGCTACGGCATGACGGGCTGAAGAAAAGGGCCACCTTGACTTGAAAGAAGCGACTCGAACTGGCCACGGTACAACAACGAAAAGAAACACACCAATTGCCGACATTCGACTGCCTCATAATTCGTCTGACGAGGTCAAGGTGCTCAGAGCTGTAGTTGCTCGGTCAAACCAGGGTCGACTAGCAACAAAGGAGCATCTCATACTGGCCCGTGAACAAGCCGGGCACTTCGAAAGGCACCCATGTCTCGAACGCCAGGACGTGCGGTGCTCCGGAGACCGCCCCCTTGGGGCATTACAGAGCGTCGACGGTGATAGTACAAGAACAATCAGGCGCGCGCGCGCGCGGAACTGGAACTCGACGCAAAGTAACGCAGAGATGTTGCGACTCACGGAATTATGGAAAGAGGACGTCTCGGGATGGCTGTTGGTGTTTTCTCCTACCATGCTGCTGCTGGAGGACCCAAGACTTCATGGATGAGGATCGCGCTCACGATTGGCAAGAGGCACGCCGTATTGACGAAAGTTGCACAGAAGCCGCATCGAAATAAGCGAGATACAGCTACTGCTGCGCAAAAGAAAGCCGACGACAAGACGGCCGTACCGCCGCCCGCACTAGGAGCCAGAGACAGCCACTTTGCATTGTAATCGACTCCAGACACCCTCGATCGCATGCGGAGGGCTGATCTCGATGATTAGATCGGGTTGTATCGCCAGCTCGGGGTCGTAAAGAGGATTTTCGAATCGCCATAGAACGAAAGTGGATCGTCTCGCGCTGGCTCTGCGGTCCTCAGCCCAGGACGCAGTCCGGACCTGAAGCGAACAGATTCTCATGATGAGCCTGACGAGATACGATAGGGAAGGTGAGATATACGGTCACTCCTTCGCATATACTGCACATAGAGCAACATTCTGTTAATCCCCACTAATTATTGCGTACTTTGCTTGTATACTAGACAGGGACGAAGCACATTATTGACGAGAAACACGATAACTTCAAGCTCCAAGTGATTTTAGGGCTTTTTCTGCTCCGTTGCACATTACCACAAACATGTTCCCGATCAAAGTTCTTACGTCTCCATCACAATCCATTCCGAGAACCCCGACTTCTACATCTCGCCTTTCTCCGTACTTATTTCGGCTTTAAGACATAAGCAAGTTCAAGGAACAATGGCATGCACTTCATACCTTCTTAACGGCCTACCCTTTTTAAATTTCAAATTATGTCCTGTTGGAGTTACTCGGGTCATTTAGAAGAAAGCCCGACGGAACTTCCAGGGAAGGTAGGCTCCCAGCCTCGCGCATCGCTCCCATCAATTACGCCGACACCAGGTTGGTATACTGTGTTGTTTTGTGCCCAAACATGGTTCGGGCTGAAGACGAGTGAGAATTTGAACTCCAGGACAGGGATCCTTTGGCTGGGATCCCCGGGGCAGGGCACACCGGACTCGAGATCGCGCGACGACTAATGTAACTTGGTGTACGAACCCTCGTCGTTTGACACTGGACGTACGGTAAGCTAATCATTACGTTCCGAGTGGACGAATCGTTTTTGCAATTACGGGGTCAGCGGAGAAATAGCTGTAGGTCAATGTGAGCCTGATACTCCTCCAGGGTCCCAATCACAGACCCCCTATTTGCCCTAAGCGTCGAGATA
>JBBPUP010000538.1:0-17130 GCA_038094735.1 Exsudoporus floridanus
ATGGAACGGATCGTTTGATCAGCCCGTTGATTTTGATATACGCAAGATCTGCATCGGTCTCTTTCAAAATGTTCGTGTGACATCCTCTAGAAAAAAAAAGAGAGAGAAAAAAGAAAGAAAAAAAAAAAGAAAAAGATACAGGGGACTGCTTCTGTTCTGTTCCCGTGATCTCTCTTCTGCGAACCCCCGCAATGTCCGCCGACTGCGTTGCCAGCACTTTGAATGACTCAGAATGCGCACGTCCTCCTGCCTCATGTCGGTCTCTGAGGCGCACATCAGCTCACCGCCATTCCCCCTCGATGATTGCCTGTGCTACAGCCCCCCCCCCTCTAATCAGAGAATGGAACGAACAAGTCTCTCCAATGGTCATTTCATCTCCGCCCCGTTCTATAGTAGCCCACCCGTTCAGGAAGGCGTCGCAGTTTTGCTGAATCCGTGCTGGTTCTCCCTACGGTAAATGGCTCAATCTTGCTTGACGATGCCCTTCAACTCGTCAATCGGCACCGATGCTCTGATCCCGATGAGTCCAAAAATTCGTCTCAACGGGCAACAATAGGAAGACTCTACATTGCTCGCTACGGCTGCCCGTAATGATACGGGCCAGCGAGTGCGCCGGTTCCGGTCGCCAATCCAGTCAAGCCCTCCGCCCATGTCGCATCATCATCTGCATCTGCATTCTCGTCTATTTAGCTCAAGCTCCGACAACTTGTCAGGTTCAGCCACATCCTGTACCACCATGCGCTGAAAAAATCAGGGTCGTCACGCGTTCTGACTCGTTAACCCACCGCAGCTGCGTGTAAACCCCGACCCCATGGCCATCAGAAAAATACCGTATTTACGCATCAACATTTCACATACATCCTCGTTTCGTGAGCCTCCGAGGCCGGAGAAACACAGCGTGCTAATTTTACGACCGTAAACACTTGCCCGGGTTTGTACCCGTTAGAACTTGGTTCCGTCATTTGGGGGGAACCCTCCTTGCGTCACACTGCCTACATTCCCCGATGCGCCAGGTGGCTCCGGCGTCCGGTTATGTTGGATGTAACCCTCCGCAGCAGTGTGCGCCAAATTCTAACGCAATTCGCTCAGGGTTCGCGGGTTCGTTGATTTGTCGTGCTACGACCACGGCTTTTGGGTTCCCGTCTAAGGACACACCTTGCTGAGCTCGATTGCAATCGAGGGTCCCCCTTTATCCTTACCCTCGCGCCAGACCGTCAACGGCGACCCGCCAAACACGTTCGTCGCTAATGTCAAAAACCGTAAGAGATCTAGGAGGTGACCAGCAGGTTCATAAGCAGGAAGTCTTCAAATTGCAATAAGAAATGGCCGTGACTATGAAAACACAGTAGCTCGGCGTATCAAAACATCTCACCGTACAGACAACAAGTGCTAGATCAGTCCTTCGAGATCGGTCCGTCACCATCCCTCTTTCGGCCAGCCATTTTTCTCCAGCCCGCTGCTAGAGCGGGCACCCGGCGACAACCATAGTCCCCTCAGGGGAGGCAAGGGCCAAACAGTCTCCCCTTTCCAAAAAAGATGGGATGGACAGCCAGCCACTACAAGTTGCTTCGAGGGTGAGTCCTCGTGCATGCTCCTTGCTCGTTCCGTCGCATGAATTCGTACAGCATTCGTCAAGAATCGTTCGGTCGGTCGTTATATCGTTCCTGCGTCGTAGCAAGGTGGGCAAGCATCCAATCACGGACGGTGTAGAGTCACATGGAGTTAACAGATGTGCGATAGTGCTGAATGGTGCCGTCGAGAAGGGTGTAATGTGAGTGAGTGATGAAATTTTGAGAAAAGAACCGGGAAATGGGCGTAAGGGAGATTGTGCGAATGTGAACTAGATCCACTGGGGATGGTTACAGGTCGGGAAAAATGGGGCGGAAAAGAAATCGATGGGGCTATCGATCAACAAGATGACACGACTGATAATAACCGCGCGCTCTCGGATCGACAGGATAAGACTTGGGTAGCCGGCCAGTAACATCGAGTCGTTGACAGCGTCGCGGAGAGGGAGGAGAAGAGGGGGGGGAAGGGGGAGGATCGAACATGGCTTCGCGCACCGCGCTGTGCGACCAGCGCCGCAAGCTCGACAAGTCTTCCTCGGGTTTAATTTGTCGCCTTTCCCTTAGTTTCGCCCAAAGCAGGAATACAAAAATACAGAATGTGCAATGAGGCAAGAATGTAAAGAAAAGAAAAAAGAAAACAAGGATGAAAAAGGAGCAGTGTCCGTTATGGCAGCGTGTTTGATTTGGATAACATTCAGTATCCTTCCGATGCGGCTGGACTGCGAGAGTCCTCCCGCGGAGGCTCCTGTCCTTGCACGTGAGTGAGAGAGTGGCTCGGCATCCCCGGTTCAGGTGGAGGCGACAATGGCCTGTTATCAACGCCATGGATGTTATTGGCGGGCGAAGGTGAACTGGCAACACCGAGGGAAATCTTTTCGTTGACAGCACGCAACCGCTGAACTTCCTGCTCCAGCACGAGGAGACGAGCCTGCATCTCCTGTGTAGACTTTTCAAGGAAGATAATGTGGTTGGTCGCTAAAGAAAGACATGGGTGAGACATTGGCCATCAAGATCACCATCGATGGGGATTACCTCGCTCGAGCAGCGAAACCTTGCTGCTCTTCTGGTTTGAGACAGGGAGGACGTCTTTCAATTTTGCATAGCCGTCGCGTAATTCGTCTCTCCGCCTCTGCTCAGCCTCGATCCTTTGCCGCCGCGTCGCTTCTTTGCGGGAGTGAGCGAGGTTCTCAACAAAGGTAGCACCCATATCTTCGTCGTCTGAGTCGTTCAAGGAGCGGCCACGACCACGTCTGCCAGAAGAGCTCGTTGTTGGGGATGGGGTCGGGTTGTAACGTAGAGATGTGCGATGTACTAGGCTGGCTCCTCTGGATGATGATGGGGAGCCAGTCCCGCTGCTGTTTCTCGAATGGTGGTAGATGCCGTCCGCTGATGTGTCTGATCCTGAAATGGGAGGGGACAAGGGATCATACATGTGAGGGGAGGGCGGAGGGGGAGAGCCTGCAGGCAGGCCCATTGACACATGTTGTGGCGATGAAGTATACACGGGTGGCGGCGGATATTGATGCGTGGACATGAGGCTGAGATTATGGAACTGCAGGCTTTGATGGAGGTCTGGCGCGGAGAGATGACCTACATACAAAGTACACGAGCACATTATCAGATCAACATGAGGCACAGGCGAGTAAAGAACGCGAGGAAGTACACCCACGCGGATGAGTGGCAGGATGCTGAAGCGGATAAGAGTGCTGGTGGTGCATCTGGTGGTTGTACGCGAGCGAGTAAGAGGTTTCGTGCTCGGCAGGATAATAGCCATAAGGCCCCGTCTGACCGAGATTTGGGTTGTGATCATCGGGGATATGTTGGTTGTGCTGCTGGTGTTGATCCATCGTCTGCGGGTCGTGGGTGGGTCGTGGACTCAAAATGAAAAGGGTAACTGTGAGATCGTGTACACAATGTGATAAAAGGCAAGAAACGGGGTCGAAGAAGAGAAGAAGAAGCCAAGAAACAAGGACAATGGGTCGCCAAGGTCGTGATCCTCGTTTGCACTCGAGGACCAGAACCAAACCACGGGGAGGGGTCACTGATGCCCATTGTCCCCGGCCTGCCACTTCTCACGCATGCTTGTTTGCACAGCAGCTGGCCAACTTGTATCCTCGAGCAAATAAAATCATATTGTGCACATCTAGCTCGACAACTGCCTCGAGGCTGCCCTCATGTCCATCAAGAATGTTGATCTCCACGCCCGGGTCGATCGCATTCCGTCCTCGTCTCCATTATTCCACACGTCCGCTCCTGCACCAGATAATATCGTGCCTATCGATTGTGAGGTGATAGACGCTTCGGTCTCTGGGTGTCCGGATGCCTGGATACCAACCAAATCGTTGCTCCGTCTTCTCGACCACCTGACTTCCCGGGCGTCAGAAGCCCGCGTCGTGGGTGAAAGTTATGTACCATATCGAGAGCCGACAGAAAATGGAATAACTCCGTGGGTGTGGGCCAATAACGAGCGACAGTAAAAATGTCATATTCTTGGGAGCCTCGACCAGTGGCCGGTGCAAGTGAGGGCCCCTTGATCGCCGTGGAAAGCGGCGGAACCACCGCATTCGAGGGTGGAAGAAAGAACTGCAGAATTTCGAAACACAGCATACTATCCAGTGTCAGATGGGCGTTGGGCAAGGGTCACGAGGGTGCTTTGGCCAACGACAAGGTAGGTCCGAGATTACGATCTGAGTGAAAGACCAAGAGACGTGGACAACGCCTGAAGATATTGGACAGTATGGGAAAGGGCTAAAGGTTGGGAGGACGGTAGATATTCAAAACGTGGTCATGCCGGGCCGGAGCGAGGCAGGTCCATCTCGGTTGCCAAAACACTCGTCGTGAGGGCGTAACTAGATGGAAACGTCGGTCTGTCCGAAGCTCAGGAGACCAAACACCTTGTTGTTTCAGATGACCCAAACACCCCCAAGTCCCGGCGAACAACGAGCGCGTACGAGGCTGCACAACGGCACGACCGACAATGAGCGGGACTCGAAGAATTGGCGAGCGCATCCCGTATAGAGGTCACGTGAGCGGTACTCATTTTGAGGGCTTCGAATTTCTTTCGAGCTCGTCGTTAAGCTCAGCGACGTTGACGGGCACTTGGCATTGGCCGACGCCACCACCGACGATATACGGCTCGCATTTCGTCTTCCAGTTCCTAGAGGTGCGTTACTATCCTCGTCCTGGCCCTGCAGTTCAACATGGGGCTCGTTCAGGATCATCTGTCCATCACGGCTCGCTTGCTGCATCAGATACCCTTGAAGCCCTGGATCCGTCCTTTTGTTCGTGTTCTGCGACCGACGGACCCTACTTGCCATGCCATCACAACGAAACTCTTTTAGTTCTGCCTACTCCCAGAATCCAGGACCGGCACCGGTGTGGCCTCCTCCACGGTCACCTCTGTCACCCCATCGACTCGCAAAGCTGGCCAACGCTCTCGGTGTATCTGCGCCGTTGCCCGCGATGACCGTGTCCGCTCCATTATTATCTTCGTCCCAACCTCATTTAGGCAATTTGCCATCACCATCACATGCTGATACTGATCTCCCCTGGCGCTCCGTGACGCCATCTACTGCAACTACTCTTAACTTGGTATCTCCGGTTCAATCCAAGTACCTGTTACACGTAATCCCCCCAGTGCACCTCCCTCACGAGGCCGACACCTCCGACACCTCCGAGCTAGCCCCTCCTCCATCGACCGCATCCGGATATCATACCCAGTTCCGCCGTGGCACTCTCGTGGCACTACAGTCTACGCTCCACGCGCAGCTGGTCGTTATCGCGAGGGAATATGCTTTACCTAGCACAATGGGAATCGTCCTTTATCTCGTGACTGCCTCTCCGCAGAGTAGGCAGAACAGTCCCGTGCCGTTTCTTTCTCCAACCTTGGGTGACACCAGCGGAGGAGAACCAGGTCCAAGATTATCTGAGGGGATATGGAAGCACATATGGACAAGAGTGCTTCGCGCGGAACGAGAGGAGATCATCGCCTTATCCCGCAGTGCGACCCCGAATCCTTTCGGTCTCGGCCATGCTGTAGAGCCCAACGGTCCGTCACGGTCCTTACGACCTTTGGTTACTCCGACGCGAACCGAGCAACATTCTCCCTTTGCGTACCCCATCACTCCCTCTTCCACCTCGACTGCATCATCTGCATCAGATGTCCGGTCCCACGAGAAGTCGGCTGGACCCTCGTCGCCGCATTCCGCACCGGATACTCCGGATACCTCCCGCTCGTCAGATCATGGACCTCCTGATATCGAGCTACCTGGATTGAACTCACCTTCAATCGTACCGATCCTTGCCAAGGTAGAGTTTGATATCGACAGACGAAAAGCTACTTGGTATGAGCCTTGGGTGCGAAGTCGACGCACGAAAAGGACGGACGGTCGTTCCAGTCATTGTTTTGATTCTCGGTCACATACTCTCGACCTGAGCAGTTCAGCAGATGAGAAGCGAGCCCTGTATGGTCTCAAATTGGTGCAGAGAATGCAGAAACCGCCATTTTTGCGGCCTCAGGATGACTTCGACGAAGAAAGGCAGCTTTACAACGGGGAATACGCACCTCTCTCAGAATCTCCGGACACCGACGCAGCTGCACATATGAAATCTGATATGGGACCTGACCCACTCGGGGACGTGTTTGGTACTGACGCCGAGACGTGGACGGAAATCCATACTGAATCAGACGGAGTGAGACGAAAGGTCAATAACCCTAACGTGGTAGAACTCGCATTGGATGCAACGTCACTCACCGCCCTTCCCGATCAGAGGCAGGAGGAAGATGAAGCAAACGATGTCGATGAAGTTCGGAATATAATGCGACGAACATCACGCCCCCCTCTCAATGTATCAATTCCAAATTCCGCAGAATACAAGCGGAGGTCGTCACCTTGCACTGCTGTCGGAAAGCGGCCTATGCCCCCACCTTTGGTCCTCGTTCCCAAATCGCCAACGAGCAACATGGTAGAAGGAACGATAGACGCTGTGGAGTTCCGCAGCAAGGAGGGTTCGTCTCTTGAGTTAGAGCAAGAGTATCAGCGGCCACGGAGCCATGGTGAAGAGAAACGAGTGGGCACTGTGTTTGAGGACCTGGACCTTGGTTTGAATCTGGTAGACGATGATGAAGAAGTTGGGCGCTTATTCCCTCCATTCGGCTCCTGAACTGACCACTAATTACTGCAGTACGATGAGAGTGACCCGAATGACCGGCGGCGAAGTCAATATCTCATGAAAGCGAAACTGGATGAAATCGAGAGGGTAAATGTTATCAAATTGCTATCCGATATCTAACCTGACAAGCGATTATAGAACCTTGCCCAATTTTCACCTCAGCAATGGAAGACAGCAAGCCTGGATGAACATTCGACGATAACACATCACCGCGATCCCTCCACCGTTTCACAGTCGCGCATGCCAGCCCAGACCGAGTACGTATTATCCCTGACCATTTCTTGCTACATCTAATGGGCTCCAGAAGCCCATCTGCAAGTTCCTTACATAAAGCATCGCCATCCATCTCTTGTGCTTCGGTGACCAAGACAGTAAATGGTTCTCCCCGGCCTACGAATCTCCCCCCTTCGCCACCAAGACTGGCTTTGAATGGCGCTCCCAAGACTTTCATGCCCACTTCTAACCTTTCATCCACCGTACCGACCGAAAGTCAAGTACGACGTCGAGAACTCGATCAAGCTGTGTACCCACTAACGATATCTTCCCCTTCCCGCCGAATAAATATCGCCTCTGATTCCCCGATTCCCCTCTCTCCGGATCCATTTGGTCGTCACCCATCTTTCTATGAAACTGACGCGACTCCCGTACGAAGCTACTGGGATCCTGAGGCGCAAAAGTTATCTCACGAACCTCTCGATCCAAGACCATCAATGTCGTCGATGGACGACGGTTCGGAGTCACTCACCTCGGCGACTCCCTCGAGCCGCTTTTCTGCCGACTCGTCGAGTGTGGTGGACCAAAACGACAATACTTCCAAGTCGACTGCAACAATTGTCAGTGTGAAAGGTCTGAAGAACTTGTGGCGCAAGAGTAAAACAGCATCTAGTGCTCTTCCTCAGCCGTCAACACCTGGTCGGACTTCTTTCCCGCTCTTCAGTTCTCCGCACCCGTCTACCCCAACCGACCAACTTATGGCACCACCTCTTCCGAGCGCGATCACGCGAGATTCGAGTGGAAAAGTGCGTGTGGGCCAGCTGCAGTTTGATCAAGAATTGCCAAATCCGTTGCAACCATCGAGACCCTCCCTTTCAGGTTCTCGACCAAATTCACCAGCTGTTCTCCTAAATGCTCCACCTCAAGAGAAACAAGGCATTCGCAAATCCATATTGAAAACTTGGAAGTCTGTCGCTGGTGCAGGGTCACAGCAGCCGACAAATGGGTCCGAGCCTCGGAAGAGTTCGGAGCGACCGGTTTCCAATGAGACAATCAAACCGAGACGACCGAGTGTCCTAGATGATAGTATGCCACCCAGTCCTCGACTTCCAGAACAGTATCTCTCATCAAACCACATTCGAACTGGAAGCAACCTCTTCGAGCGTCGGAAATCTACCGCGCGGTCAAAGAAGGGTCCAAGTCATCACCACTCGTCGGCGTCACATGACCTATTATCGACGATTCCACCTGCACGGTCCTCTCTCATTATGCAAACACCATTGTCTGCATCTCCGGCCCAATCACAGTTCTCCCTCTCTTCCCAAGACTCGTACGCAGAGAACAGGGCAAGTCTTGAGAGGTCCCAGTTCGAGATCACATCCACTCCAAAAGTCCTTCCAGATCTGACATACCCATATGTAACACTCGCCCACGAGTAGCCTTTCACGCTTGGTTCGTGTTTATTTTTTTGCTTACGATACATTTGGTGGGACGCGACCAACGTTTTTGCAAGAGTATACCCGCTGACATTTTCCATTGATTGGACCTCGATAATATTCCAGGTCAATTGCTTCACTTAGTATCTCTCGGAACGTCTTTCTATCCCAGCTAGCTTTCTCCTGCTTGCTTTCCTCGTCTGCTATTTGTCTATTTCTGTATATTCTCATCATCCTTGATCCACGACATCCGCATTCCCTGAGTGCATGCTTCACGCGTGCCCTGGTCCTGCACGCCACACCACACTGCTCAGGATAGCTTCCGCATCAAATAGATCCCGCGACCCCTTTGGCAGGTACGTTCGTGGCATATTATGCGAGGCAGCAGCTCGACAGCCATGATGACTCGTCGACCGCACCTGTCGGTCTCGGGTATGCCGTTCAATATATGACTCAAGGCTGAATGGGACTAATTTGCATGCTCCCGATGAAAGGCAAAATATTTTTACTGACGCTCATTGCCCACTTCCCTGTTTTTCCCGGGCTGCTTCTGAATTTGCACCCATCCATTAGTGTAACTCGGATGCTACTGACTTCACTGGGTATGCTTGCGAGGTCATGGATGGTACATCGTGTGGCGAACACGAAGCTAGGATGGCGGCTACTGACTCGCAGTTTCCGTCATACGTGACGCCAATCAACAAGTTTGCAGTCTGTCTAAAGTTTCAGGGGGTGCTCCAAGACATGATGTATGATTGACGCGCGTGTTTGACAGGTGGAACTATATCCTACTGCAACCCCTTTAGCAGGTACGTCCGTGACCTATTATGTGAGGGTGCAGCTCGACAGTCATGATGATTTATTGGCAGCACTCACCGGTTTCGGCTATACCGCTCAATACACGCCTCGAGGCCCCGCTGCGGATGGTCTAATTTGAATGCTCCGGATGAAAAGTAAATTCTTTGTACGAACTCTCACTGCCCGCCTCCCCATTCTTCCTGAGCTACCCCCGAATTTGCACTCATTCATTCGCATGACTAGGATGCTACTGATTTCACTAGGCGTGCTCGCGGGGTCGTTGTTGGCGTACCGTGTGGCGTACACGACGGCTACTGCTGAAACGCTCCCCTCAAACGTGACGCAAGCCAACATGTCTGCAGTCTGTCTAGAGATTGCATCGTCAGTCTCGTCCGCTTCAGGGGTGTTCTTCAATGGTCCGAGGCTTGGCACACACCGTGATGCATGTTGTATGATTGACACGCGTGTTTGCCAGAAACGGAACCATATCCTAAAGACATTAGCCACTTCGCCAGTTCGAGTACCCAAGAGGCTGTGTGTTCCTTTGAGCCCGGTACGGCCGAAGACGTCGGTGTTGCAGTACGTGTCGCGCCCGTGCTGAGGTCGTGTACACTCTCTAATGCGCTACGCCCGAATTAAACAGCTTCGAATCTTGGGAAGGACTAGATGTCCGTTCGCAGTCAGTTTGAGGGACAACTTTTACTTCTTGTCCATGTTACTCACCTCGAAACAATGTTACATAGGTCAAGGGCGGCGGGCACACCGGAAACCCAGGTTTCTCCTCCACCCTCGGCGTACAAATTGCGATGTACCGCTTCGCGAATGTGACGTACGATCATACTACACAAACAGCCACAATAGGGGCTGGTATGATTTGGGATGACGTTTACGCTGCTCTGGAGCCGTTCGGAGTGAATGTCGCAGGTGGTCGGGTCTCGGGGATTGGCGTGGCTGGCTTCACGCTTGGTGGGGGTAAGTCGGCTGGTCCGCGTAAGCTCAGACTGCGGTCAATGTTGATGGACAATTGCATGGCTACAACGCGGTGACCAGGGTACTCTTGGCATGCGAATCAATATGGTTTAACTATCGACACGGTAGAGGCATTCGAGCTCGTGCTGCCCGACGGTACTGTGACCAACGTCACCGCTTCCCAGGCGGATCTGTTCTTCGGATTAAAGGTACGTCTTCCTGTACGTCTGATTCTTCATTGCGTGTTAAGTACCTCCAGGGTGGATTCAACAACTTCGTAAGTTTAACGTACATCATCTAGGGATCTCGGCACTCAATCAGCGCGATGTAGGGGATTGTGACGAAGTTCACGTTCAAGACATTTTCACAGACCCAAGTTTGGGTAAGTGACGCCCGCTCTTCTACAAATCGGTTGCTCGATGGCATGCTCGGCTGTTTCCTTTGATAGGGTGGCACCATTACCTATAACGCGTCTCAAGCCGATCAGTTAACGAAAGCAACTGCTACTTTTTCAGCAAATAACACGGACTCGAGCGCGAATATCCTCACTTCATACGGATACTTGCAAGCCGGGAATGTGAGCCAGGTAGGCACCCGATTTTGACGATACGCGACTCGGCCCTCCACGTTGGGCTGCCACTTGCCATATGGAACCTTTTGAGAGTCCCATGTGAAGGCTGCAACTGACATTAATTAATAGGAAATCAATGTGGCGATTTTGTTTTATGATGCCCCGTCGCCGCCTGCTGGATTATTCGATGACTTTCTGACAAGCGACAGCAGCACGTTGGTCTTCACTCGGTCGTTCTTGTCGCTTGTGCAATCATCGAACGCGAATGCAACCTGGGGTTTGCGGTAAGGTCACCCAACACTTTGCCAAGCATTAGTTACCGGGTTAATCGTTCACGGAGCAGATCGGCATTCAACACTATATCTGTGGTTGGATACCCCGAGGTCTTTTTACAATCCATGCTGAACGAGACCATTGTGAGTCCTTGGATAATGACATTCTCTCGAGGGCTCACCGTCCGTCCGATCACTGTAGTTTTGGGGAGAAAGCCTTCCCCTAGGTTATGGATACGTCACTTTCAACGCTGAGCCTTTCCTACCAAATCTCTACAACCATACCACATCGCCATCCGCATGGCCGGGATCGAGGGCGATACCGTTCTCGGCCCTCAGTATTCAGTTCGCGTGGACAAGTAATGGAACGACTGATGATGTGATTATCGCAGGGATGAAGCAAGGTGCAACCAATCTCCAGGCGAATTCATCAACGATGGAGCAACTGCCTTTGTACGGAAATTATGCCCTTGCCGATATTCCTCTCGAGGCGATGTACGGGGTGAACTTAGAAAGGCTGAGAAGGATAAAGAAGGAGGTGGACCCTGAAAACGTGATGGGACTCGCAGGCGGGTTCAAGTTTTGAGGATTCAGTGCGAGGCTCATCGGACCTGTCCGTTTAACGCTATGGCATAGTATCGTCAGTGGACCACATTCGTATGTATGCTACTGGCTAGCGCACGGACTCTGTTTCTATGATGTGTTTTGAGTGCACAAACGCCGAGTCAGCTCGCAAGAACTTCTTCGGCCGAGGAAGTTGATGTGATGGAGGAGGACGTCCAAGGTCCGATGATCAAGACGAGCAGTGCTGGCTTCTACGTGCGATCACTTGAGCACGAGCCGCAGGAATACCGCCGTCCGTGCGACCGCGTGCATCGTGGTTAATCTCTTGCTGGGGGTGTTGAAGGACATGAACCGAAAGTTTTCCTTGACGGAGCATAGTGATCCCAATGGCTCGGTGTTCATTCCAGTCGGGATTCCAGCGAATCAGCAGCAGAGAAGGAGAGAGCGTGTGAGCGACGAGGCGACACGGGAGTTCCCATCGACATCTCCCCGACCCGATCCAACAACCTTGAGCGGGCAGATCCAGCCGTGCACACCGCCTCCCCGGGCCCACATGTCAGTTAGTTGCCATGCCCATGCAGGATGCGACCAGGGCAGGGGCAGCCAGCGAACATGGCGCGGGCTCAAAAGTCAGCCCCGCACGCGCTCCCACGAGATATTAGCGCTAACCCACTCAGGGGTCCGAGTTCACTTCCATGGCCCTCGAATCACTCAAATAAGTCTGGAATCCCAAGTCATTGATCTGTACCGCCTGCCGTCCGCCTGCTGGTCCGGCATGCGTGATACCCAGGACCTGCGTGTGTCTTAGGGTTTGTCCAGGGAGACCCTGGATTCCCAACCACCTACCGAATTGCTCTCTCCCCTCTGTACCCCTAGCTCGGGCGATGCTTTCGCTCTCACTCGACCACCTCCCGCGGCCCAAGCCTGTTGCAACGTTCCGTGGGCATAACGGGATCGTATGGTCCGTCGTCTTCCTCGCGAACGGAAAAGCACTCGTCAGCGCCTCCAACGACGGCTCCATACGTCTCTGGAACCTCGACCATGAATATGATATGATTCTGGGGAGTAGCAACAGCCCGGTTTTCTGTCTTGCTTTGTTCCCAGATGGAAAGCGGCTCGCCAGCGGCGGCCTTGACAGATCCATCAACGTCTGGGACATCGACGTCCTAGCGGGGGTTGACGGACCCTGGAAGGGCCACACGAGCAGTGTCAGATATCTCGACATCTCGAATGACTGCCGCTACTTGGCGAGTGGATCATTCGATCACAACGTCAACATCTGGGATACCGAGAGCGGACAAATCGTGCGAGACCAAGGCTACCTAAGAGGCGATGGAAAGATCAACTGCGTCAAATTCTCGAAGAAGAACTGCAGATTACTCACGGGTTCAGGGGATGGGTGTCTTCGCATCTGGGATTGGGAGTCAGGGGAGCTGCTCGTCGGTCCAATGAAGGCAGATGAAATGCCGATCTGGGCACTCGCTTGGTCACGCAACGAGACCCAGGTTCTCTCCGGCTCAAGCGATGGTGTACTTCGTCGGTGGCATGCCTCCACGGGCCACATCCTCGGCGAGCCCGTATGTGCCCACACGAGCATCATATACTCCTTGTCCGTCTCCCACAACGGCGGTTGCCTCGCGAGTGCTTCCAGCGACAACACTGTCAAAATATGGAATGCCACGACATTCGAGCTCATGGGAATTCTACCCCACCCTGACGAAGTCAATTGCATCACCTTCTCAACCGACGACCGACTGCTAGCTACCGCATGCAGCGACTCCGCGGTTTATATCTGGGAGTTGCCCCAAGCCAGCTTGGATTCGGGTCTTGTGATAGATAGGGAATGCGATGGAGCATCGCTACTTGAGGTAAGCCTTACCGAGTCCAGTGAATACAAGTACTATAGTGAACCTCTGTCAGCGCCCGATGGTCATTCCCTCGGAAGGTGGTGTTGTGATGGAGAACATGACTGGCCCGCAAGAAAGCACGCTGAGGGAGATATTGGGTGTAAGTCGATTCCGTATTCAACTGGTTTCGGCCGGGTTCCGAGTCTCATCGCAGACGCAGACCCCGCCCCTCTCAAGAGGGAGCATCGACCCAGATAAAGAGATACCAGCAGAGGGTATGGTACCTACCGTTGCAAAGAAGCGCCTCACGGCTCGCCTCAGCTTCGCACGCTTTCGCCGCGGGTGCAAAGTAGGTGGAGCCGACAATGTGCAAGCACCAAACCAACAGAGACGTAAACTATCACAGGTGATCAAAGGAGCAATTGCGAAATCGCGCGAGGTATCCATACTTCATGCATGGGAAACTTGCCTTTTGTAACATTCTCTGCGCAGTTCATATTCAGACGGTGATGACTATCGGCGTGTCAAGACTCTGGAGTGGCGGCAAGAGCTTTTTTCGGACAATCGGCACACATATAAGTCTTGGTTCGTGTTTCGTCGAGTATTTGCGTGTCATGTTCGGGATGTGCGTCGGTGCTTGCCCCCATACAAGTGCTCTGATGGCCTGAAGCACTACAACGAGGACAGATTGAGCACACGCCTCAGCCCCGTGTGAGGTCCCCGTCCTGTAGACCTCCGGACTGGCTTTGGTACTGCTTGGACTATTGCATCCGTAGGGCATGTGGCACAAGGCGTATTAGGTTACAACTGTGATGTCATGTCAGTAGGAATTATGTACATTAATATCAGTCTGTGTCACGCGATGGCAAGTCTACCCGCCCATCGTACGTCTGAACACATGAGTATCCAGGGTCGATAACCGATTCCGCAACGTCAGGTGCAATTTGCTGCATTCTGCTCTCGATGACAGCATTCAACCCCGTCTGTATCAGGGGGCTAGGCTCGGTAAAGTCAAGCAATAACGGTTGACATACCATACGTTCCCGCCCTAGTAGCTCTCCAAACTCTGCCAGCCGAGTTTCAGGAGACAAGTCCAAGATGGTTTCGAGTGGCCTATCGTACAGCATTACGAATGCCGCAAACGCATTCATGCCATGCACTCTGGCGAGATCTGACTCTCCCTGAGATAGAGGCGCCACATCAGCGGTACATGCACGGAAACCCTCAAACTTGATCGGAAAACTCACCTCTCGTTCTTCTTCCAACCACTCTCTTTCATCCCAGAGCATTCCATAGCCACCACGTTCCATTGAAATTGCACATGCTTCCTCTCCGAAGCATCTCACGAATTTTGCCGCCTCTTCGATGTTGTTTGCGAATCCCCAGGTAACCGTACAACCCGGATTCATAGTACCGCAACCTTCCGCAATCCCCAGGGTTCGCCTGAGCTTCTTGATAGCCTTGCATATTGGAGGAGTATATGCATATGGTACCGGTCTGGTTTCTTGCGAATGGCCAGCCCTATAGCTTTGTGCACTGGGAAACGCCTCAAGTATGACAAGGAGGTTCGAATAACGCCATGATTCACGAGAGATTCGTTCGACGGCAGACTCGAGATGTGCTGGTAACGCGAATAGGGGTACGAATAGTACACCATAATCCGGATCAACGATGATATCGGTCCCACCGAGATCATATCGTTCAACGAGAACAACCCGGCATTGATGGCCCTGAAGCTCACGGACCAATGCACGCTTTTGAATGAGGGCCATGGAAGCGAGGTAACGATGGCCAAGTGCGGCAGGAATCCAGCGCTCCGGAATACGAACCGTATGTTGATCAAACACGTCATCGGGAGCAGCCCGCGGAGGTATTTGTTCAGGAACATCCAGGGTTTGATGAGCTGGCGGCATCGTGTCGTTTCCAGTCTCGGAATGCTCCAAGGTACAACTCCATGTGACTTGATTGCGAAGCCCGACAAATGTAGAAAACAAATCTCTCGATGATGCCGGAACAAGATCGTCCAGTCTGCGCCGCTTAGTTACCCTCGAGTCTGTCTGTTCGCAGTCGCCTGATGAAACACGACGTAGGCTCGGAGTTAGCGGAGGTACACCTTGCACCTTCGGATTCGTGGCTTCATCTGGAGGTCCCAGTAACTGATTTTGCGACGCAAACGAGAGTGGTTCGAAAGACGGAGTCTCTGATTCAGGGAAATCAAAGTAACAACTCCAATCGTACTGATTCGCTAGGGGATCAGGTTGATATTCGGCCAGCTGGCAGTCATCCATGTCCCGGGGAGGCACGTTTTCCTTGTTCTCGCTACGGTTGTCGGCATTCTCCTTGTTCGCCTCGGGTGTATTCACACCATATGGTAAGTCATCCTGGAGCGGGTGCAAAAGGAGAGGAACTCCGAATTTGCTGGTCGAAAACTGATCAAGGTTGTTATCCATGATGTCGATTCCCGAGTCTTCAAAGGAATAACCGTGGTCAGTCCGGCCTCGGGAGCCATATTCGACGGGAATAAATGCATTCTGCGAGCCTTGGTGTTCTTCGTGCTGACACACATTTTCTTCCTGGACCAGAATATCTCCGGGTTCGTCGCCATGAGGCCACTGCGCAATGCCCTGCTCGGTGTCCACGTCATCTTGTACCTCGGCTCCTGCCTCGAGCGTGATTTTGGAACCAGATGCTCTCATCCTCTCTCGTTGTGTGAGTAGGTACTCAAAGTGTTCACTTTCCTTGACTTGCTTGGGAACAAGGTTCGTGCCAAATTCTTCGCATCCACGTGGAATCGAACTCTGTTGAGCATCTTCGGCCGATATCGGAGTGGTACCTAGGTCGAGGAGAACGCGGACCGTTCTCTCATACCTCTCGTCAAAGTAACCCGGTGCTTCGTCCTCCGGTTGAATGGGTTGCGCAATTCCCGCGACTTCTTCATCCGTCGGGACCGTTTTTCCGAAATTGAACGGTCTGTGAAGTACATGAGACATAGCTAGGGAGAGGCAAGACAAAGGATCTTTGCGGACAAAATAGCTTGAAGAAAGCAAACGAACCTCCATGAAAGGTCGAGTGCCAGAGGTTTGATACCTTTGACTGGCTTCAAGAACGCCGCAGGACCGAAGCCATTGCTACCGTGGCTCACAGTATCAAGTTGACCAAGCTCGCCCTTAGGTGCGACGAAACTTTGCATCCCTTCTGGGAAAAGAGTGGGCTCCTTTGGGTGAGTCGTCGGAGGTGGCAGGTCTGGAACTGCATTTCAAGTCAGTCGTACACGTCGAGACACAGGGGCCAATAATAACCAGCGGAAAGCCCGCATAAACCCCGAGACAGAAGCCTCATAAGACGCATGACCTGCTTAATGGAAACGATTATTTTCAGCTTACCGTCCATCAGCATAACGTCCTTGTCGTCGAGTTTCTCTTCTCTAATATAAGAAAGGGGATCTTGCGGAGTGGAGGCATAAATGCTCGCAACTGCGTCGTCGAGCCGTTGCTCCTCAAAGTCCTCGACACAGCCCACAAGGTCAGCCGAGGACTGCCCACTGGCTTGTCCCACAGCAGATGGAGGCTGTCCAAGCAGCGAATCTGATGTGGTCTGACAAGGTGAGAGGGGGCGAGGAGAGTGCATGCCAGATTTGACGCCTTCTAGCTGGGATGTGATTGATTTGTGAGCCTGCGTCATTGGGATAGGAGCGGAGATGAAAGACGTGATAAAGAAGCC
>JBBPUP010000539.1:0-17095 GCA_038094735.1 Exsudoporus floridanus
GCTGTGCAAATCCTGGATCTGAGCCATAAACTCCTCCACTCTTGCTGCAAGTGTAGGCAACGTCTCCTCAGTGCATTTCCGGATGCTGAAGAACTCGTCATAGGCCACAAACCGATTGCTGGCCTTTTGATGAACGAAAACTGCTTTAAGTGCAGTCCAGGCCTTGGTGGGGTCATCCTGGTCTACTCTAATGTGTACTCGCTGGTCTGGGGCCACATTCAGCATCAACTTCCCAGCTGCTTTGTCCTGTTTGACATCCCAGGCAGTTTGTTCCGCTCTAGGAGCGGTGGGGGCGCATTTCCTTGCATCAACGAGGTGCCAGAGGTCTTTGGAACGAAAGAAGGCTTTCATTTCTTCGCTCCAGGTGGTGTAGTTTTGCCATTGAGAGGCTGAATGCGATGGTGCTGGTTTTTGGGTGACATGTAGGTGGAATGGAGCGGAAATGATGTGTGAATAATGTAGAGAAAGTAAAAATTTTCGAGTGGCTGTGACACTTGAAGTGCAGAGGTTATTCCTTCAATCTCCGAGCCACCACAAGCTTGGAACTATCCAAGTTAGTACAGAAATATACCAAGCCCTCTCTGATGGAACCATCGACAATAGATTCTAGAAATACATCACCGACTTCCAAAACCTCATCTCCAAGGCAGGGATCACTGACCATGACCCTCATTGACCAATTGAATTCTTCATTCCCCACCTCCAGAAAGACCCCAACACAATGGACGTTGACGCCATCACCATCACTAAACTCACTCCCACCAAACATGCTCAATGCTTCAGAGAAGGCCTTTGCCTTTGCTGCTGCTGCAAGGGCCATAATGCCAAGAATTGCAAGGCCTTTCCTTCCATCCCTCGTCGCACCAATCCCACTCAGAACATCCATAACACAGGAATGTCCTCTCTTCCCCCACTTCTCCTAAGAAGACACAACTGACCAAACTCGACGAATACGTCAACTCCTTGAAAACCGCCAGAAAGAGTGATGACGAAATCTTCTCCACATTAAAAATGTGCTACAAAGAGCCTGAGGAATTAGCTGAAGTATCCACCTATCCTACCAGAGTCCAAAAAGCAAGGGATTTTTAAGAAGGGAAGCCACCTCGACATCTTCTTCCCTATCATTGAACCATGTAATCATAGCATCACAAGAGAACAGAACTATGTGAATTCTCATCTCGCTACATGGTCAGAAACAAACTGTCAATATCCTTGCTCTTATCGATTCTGGAGCCACCAGAAATTTCATTGACCCTCACCTTCTCCCAAAAGGAATCTTCAAGCTGGTTTCTTTTCCTGCCCCTGTCATCGCATTCAACATAGATGGTACCCCAAACACAAAAGGGATCATCTGCTGGACCTCTATCATCACATTCAACTCCAGTCCTTTCTCCGGCATGGTTAAATTCATGGTTGTTCATCTCTCTCACCCACAGATCATCCTTAGAATGCCTTGGCTTAAGAAATGGAACCCCGTCATCAACTGGATCAACTTCTCCATCGATTTTTCCTCCTTGGGTCAAGAAGTCTCTTTGTGCATATCCTCTCTGAGAAGAAAATATCAACAAGGTCATCATATCCATGGAACTCGCCATTGCCAAACAACCCAAAGAGATCTCTATCCCCACCTTTTGCTCAGACTTTGCTGATGTCTTCTCCAAATCCACCCATAGCCAACTTCCTCCTCATCACCCCTTTGATCACACCATCGAACTCAAAGAAGACTTCATTCCCAAGATTGCCAATATTTATCCCCTCAACCCAAAGGAACAAGAAGTATGTGAAGCATTCATCAAGGAACACCTTACCACTGGTTGTATAGTTCCTTCCAAATCCCCTCAAGCATCACCCTTCTTCTTCATTCCCAAGAAAGACAGTGATCTCTGCCCTTGTCAGGACTATCGATATCTCAACACCCATACCATCTGCAATGCTTACCCACTCCCTCTTATCTCAGACCTCATTGACGATGAAGATTCCACCTACTTCACCAAGTTCGACATACATTGGGGATATAACAACATTCGCATCAAAGAGGAAGACCAATGGAAAGCCACATTTATCACCCCCCTTGGACTATTTGAACCTACTGTCATGTTCTTTGGTTTTTGCAATGCTCCCAGCATATTATAAGCTTTTATGAACTATATCTTCACCGATATGATCACAGAACACTGGCTCAAGATCTATATGGACAATCTTGGACTCCACACCACAGAAACCCTCGAACTTCATCATGAATGTACCCGTCACGTTCTCCAATGCCTTCGCAAACATGGTCTCTCAGTCAAACTCTCTAAATGCACCTTCAACACCTCTTCTATGGAATACTCCATTAAACTCTCTGCCTTCAACCACCTCTGACAGATTTTCTCCTCCACCCCTGTTCTCCATCCCTGATACTTCCTGACCTTTCTTTATCATTATAAATGCCTCTCTCCTTGCCGCCAGTGCCATTCTTATGCAAAAGAACACCAACAGAGACCTCTATCCCTGTGCATATTTCTCCAAAACCTTTTCCCTCGCCGAACAAAACTATGATATCTATGACCAAGAACTCCTTGCCATCATCCTTGCCCTTTCTCAATGAAAATACTAGCTCTAGGGCACTTCCTTCTCTGTTTTCATCATTACTGATCACAAGAACCTTTCCTACATTAAGGATCCTCACAAACTCTCCTGCTGCCAAGCTTGTTGGACCCTCTTTTCATAGGACTTTTCCATTGAATGGGTCGTTACTCCCAGCTCTTGCATGGGTCCCACCAATACTCTCTCTCGCAAGGATTCCCCTCTCTCTCTAGCCACATGGGTACCTTTCACACAAAATCTGTCCTTGAACGTGACTATTGGTGGCCTGGTCTCTCTTCCTTTATGAAGCACTTCATTGATGGCTGCACTGTTTGCCAACAAAACAAAGTAAACACACATCCTACCTCTCCTCCCCTCATTCCTATCCCTTCCACTGCTGCCTTACCCTTCCACTAATTCTCTATCGACCTCATCACTGACCTTCCCCCCTCCTTAGATTTTGATACTATCTTGGTCATGGTCGACCATGGCCTTACGAAGGGGGTAATCCTCATTCCTTGTACTAAAACCATCGATGCCACCAGAATCACACAACTTTTTTTTGACAACATCTTCCTTTCTGCACTCAAATATCATCTCTCCTCCCTCAAAGAAGTGCAACAAGAAGCCCTCACTGCACATAACTCTACATGACACCTCATGACCCAATGATTTTCCCATCACTTCACCCCATGGAAAGTAGGTGATAAGGTGTGGTTGGAAGCTACTAATCTTCACCTTTATCTCCCTCCTGGAGGCTATCTCCCAAACGACTGGGTCCCTTTGAAATTACCTGTATTCTATCCCCCCTTACCTACTGACTAAAACTTTCATGTACTTGGAAGATATATGATGTCTTCCATGCCTCTCTTTTATCTTCTTATCGCTCCACCGAAGCATATGGTCCTTCCTTCTCAGAACCACCTCCCAACATCATAGATAATAAAGAAGGATACGAAGTCGAGGCCATTCTCTCACATAAAGGTCCAAAAAGCCACCGCTCGTACCTGACATCCTGAAAAGGATATTCCACTGTGGAAAACACTTGGAAATCTGAATCCAACGTCTGCCACTCCACTTTAATCTTCTCAGCTTATAAATGATGCCATAATCTTTAGGGTCAACATTCCCCTTTGCTTGACAGTCTCTTCATGAGTATCTCGCAACAAATAAACACCAACCTCAACACTCTCTTCCTCATCACCATCACTCACATATCCACTGCCCTTATTCAAGCCCAATTCCAAAAATGCCATCCCTACCTTGACATACAAACCTATATTGACCAATATTCGTGTTTTTGCAAGTTCCCTGATTGCCCTTATCACGACTAATGGCCTTTCTCTCTTTGTCACTTTCCTCCTCCTCCCAATCCACCCCAACCTCTCCTTTGTGCCATTATCATGTCTTTCCTCTCTGCCTCCCCACTAACACAGCCTATCTTCTTTATGCTGCTGTAATGGATATACTACACCTCCTCCTCACACTTGAACAAGATCCGCTATATCAAGAAGATACCATCACCCATGAGCTTATCCACCTCTTTCACAGGCTCACTCAAGCACAATGCCTCCTTACATCTGAGACTCCAGCTTCCCCTCTATGCTTTGCTCTCAAACCTCTTTCCAATCAAATTCTCTCCATTCTTCATACCCATGGCTTCGCTTCCTTCATCAAAAATCTTCCACCCACTATCATTTATCCTACTTTTCAATGCCTCTATTTTTCTTTATGACAGAACCAACATGACTCATATGTTGAACACCTTGAACAATTTCTTCTTCTTTGCCCTCATTCTCACTCTCCTATCCCTGTACCACCTCCTCTCTCCTCTCCTCTCTCTTCTCCTCCTCCTGCAGACACTCCTACTACCGCTATCAATCTCTCTTCTGATGAAGACAATGATGATGATGACTATATTCACACCATTCCTATTCCTGCCAACCACCCACAAACCTTCACCATCGATGGCTGACACTTTCACTAACGCCATATGCTTCCACTGTCACCATAATGGCCACTATCACAAAGATTGTTCAGACTACACCTATCCTCATTGTCACACATCCATGCCCAGCCATCCCACTCGCCTTTGCCTTACAGCCCACTGTGACTTCTGTCACAACTGGGAACATGCAGATATTGTCTGCCCCTATTGCAACTGTGGAGTTTGTGGTAACCCTGGGCACATTGTGGATAATTGTCCTTTTGAATGTCTTTCCCTGTCACAGGCTGCAGCCATCTATGGAGGATCCTCTTCATTCAGCTCCTAGATCCTTTTCTACAAGGGGTATTCTTGTCAAATCAGGGATTTGAGTGTATAATAGGGGTAATGTTACAATTTTCCTCCTTCACCCAAGTATTCTCCTCTTTTCTTTATTTTCTACTCATCATACTTGGCATACTACCATTACAACTACAGTACATTTCCTTCTCATCATTGGTGTACATTCTATTCTTCTCCATCCACTCTAGACTCTTGACATCATTCACTTCCTTCACTATTGATGTCATATTTTCTAACATTCCATAAAGTTCCTTATCTTGTATAGTAGTTTTCCTTGTCACATTGATCCATGTGCATCCCTCCTTATTATAAATATGCCTCTCCTGTACATGTAAACTCACTCTTGATCCATGCAATACTAGCATAACTTCAAGTCTCATCCTTAATCCTTGGTCAAGTCTCTTCCTCGATAATCCTTAGCCTATGGTCAAGCCTCTCCCTTGACGATCTTTAGTTCTTAGCCCCAGTCTCTTGAGAACACTATGCTTCACAGACGTCAGTCTCTACATGAGTATCGTGTGTGTAAAATCGCTTAGTATCAAGACCTCCTTTGTATGCTATGCATAACACTGCTGAAGAAGTTGACTACTTTGGAATGATGGTCAGTAAAGGAGGAGTTTGCATGGACCTGGTCAAACTTGATGCAATCAAGCAATGGAAGACCCCCAAGGAAGTGAAACCTATTCGCTTCTTTTTTGGCTTTTGCAACTTCTACTAGAAGTTCATCCCTTCCTTCTCTGACATTGCACAACCCCCCCTGAACCTTACTGAGGCCTCCTCCCCTTGGACATGGAGACCTCCCCAAGAGAAAGCATTCTGAGCTCTCCAGCAAGCCTTTACCAAGAAGCCAGTACTTGTATTCCCAGACACAACAAAACCTTTTATGCTCATGACCAATACATCCCTCACCACAGAGCAGTGCTTATGTAGGCAAATCCCAATGGAGATCTCCAACCCTGCAGATATCTCTCTTAGACCTTCTCCCTGGCTGAATGGAAATATAACATCTCCAATAGGGAACTTCTGGCAGTCATCCAAGGACTGGAAGAATGGAGACAATATTTCCTAGGATTTCTCCACTCCATCACAGTTCTTACAGATCACAATAATCTCACCTACTTCAAGAAGCCATGAAAGCTCTCCTGTTATCAGGTATGCTGGCTACTCTTTTTATAGAACTTTGATATAGTTTACAAAGCCCTTCCCAGTATACAAATGGCTCCTATGGATGCCCTATCCTATAGGAATTATATCAACACCTCTGGCAACAATGTGGATATACAATTGCTTTCTTCAGAAATGTTTGATTACCAGATCAATTGCATTGATGTGACACTCCAGGACAAGATTGCCAACTCCTCTCCCATGGACCCTCCTCTAGTTCTTCAGGTCCTCTCAGCCATGGAAAAGGGAGAATCTCTCTTCAGTTGTTCTTGCCCAGAGGGTTGGACTTTTGAGGACAGGAAGTTATACTTCTGTCAATGCCTCTATATTCCTGCTGTTATGTCAACTGTGATCTAGCAAGTGATGCTGGATTATGTTAGCTGGTTCACCAACACCAAAGCCTTCCACTATCCTAGTGGGAATTTCTATACAGAAACCAGGCATCAAACCTATATGGATCTTCACGGCTGAGGGTTCAAGCTTGATCCTATAGACAGCAGCAACATTTCACCCACAAGGGGACTCTTGACAGAATGATACACCTCCCATATAGGACAAAAGTCCTCTAGTAGCCCGTTACAGTGTATCGATGAAAGGCTATCACAATCTAGGATGCAGTCCCTAGATCCCCTGAGAGACTTTGGAAAAATCAAAGCTTGCAAGATCTGATGAGCAAAGATCTCAAGTGAGGGAACCAAAATGAGGTGATAGATTAGTGTAGATCAAGGTTGGAGTTACATGACTGTGAGCTACACTATATATATGGGGATACTATTTGAGGGCTGGCTTAAGCCATAACAAGAATACAATCATTGAATGAAGGAAGCGATGATCAGGAGGAAGGATTTTCCCAAGGGCAGTGATCACTCAAGGATTACAGGAGAAGCCAAGAAGCCTCATGGAAGATGGTGAGAGGAAAGATCCAATTAGAAAGGGGAGTTGCCATAGATGCATGTAGAGAGTTAGGCTCTGTCAATAAATTGATTCCAGAGGTTGTCAGAGATTTCCTTGTCATTAATAAGGAGTTCCTAGAGGGGAGGTGAGTCTGGAGCATCTAGAAAGAAAAGAGACATGCTGGGTACTGGCCCAGTATCACCATCTGTAACATTACTCTCCTTATGTGTCTGAAGTTCCAACTTAGACTCAAGAAGGGCTTCTGTCACTGGTATTCTCCTTGTAGGTGGTGAGGTCCCAATTCATGAAGGAGAAGAGGTCTGGGGAGGGACAACCGGTGCAGGAGTGTCCTTGGAAGTAACAGTAGGAGTATCAAAATTCCAGGCAATAATACTATGGGTGTCCAGGGGCTGGTATATTACAGAGGGGACAACAATATTGGAAGCATTTGATTCTGAAGTGTCCTGGAGATTGAGACTCAAAACAATGGGATGAAGTCCTGTGGAGTGAGTGGTGAAGTCAAAAGGCAAGTGGAGGAAGAGAGGGTATATCTTGTGTGGAATGAGCACAAGTATCCATGCTTGAGAAGCTTGTTGCTATTCCAATGGTAAGGAGAATCTGTAGAGATTCCATAGGAACAGCAGGAGCATCAATACTCTGTTTTGATGCTCTCACTAGTATGGGACAAAGGATGGTGGTGGAGGCAGAGGGTAGCCCTGCTCTGAAAATAACCGCTCTTTGGTGGTGAAGGGTGTGGGAGGCAATGATAACTAGGAGAGATGGGGTTGGATATTCTCCATGAGATGATAGGAGGATGGGAGTGATGGACTTAGGAGAGTTAGGTTGGATGGGGATGCAGGTGGAGTCCAAGTCCAACTCTTGAAGAGATCTTCTAGTATCTGGATCATCTCTAGAAGGGCTTTTGCTTCTGCAGATGGGGTGGATATGGAAAGAAAAAGCTACAGAATGTCATCTTCCTGTTAAGATTGCAAATGGATGGAGACTTAACCAAGGGTCTATCTGGTAGCAACCCTGGAGATCAAAGCTGATGGAACTTGGCTTCACCTTATGTGGTGCACCCTTGTAATGTCCAGTCCTGGATTTTGGAGGTTGGAGGGTAGAGCAGATCCTAAGTTGGAGTTGGTTAGTTTGCTTACGAGTGGAGGATGATCAGAAGGGAGAGGATCTCTTAGTTGATATTTGTACTGAGGTTACATGGGGGTACATGAGGATTTATATACTATTGGGACTCATAATGAGAATGAGTAAGTGAAACACAGGGAAGTCAGTCTGGACATGGACATTAGATAATGTCAGTTAGAAGTCAGATAATGTCAATCAAAGTATAGTAGTGGTTAAAATGTCAAAGGTAATTGGAAAGGTGTCTAGTAGTTGAATAGATGCTGATGAATGAGGTCTGAAGGTTAGGGGCCAAGTCCTAATTGAGAAAGGTCTGGAGTTCATAAGTTCAAGAGCTACGGAGACACTGGAGGAGTGGAGTTGGATCTAGGAAGGTTATGAAATATGTTAGTATTCTTCCCTTAGGCCTGAACCCCTGAAGGCCACTAGTGGAGGAACTTGAACAAGGGATATGGTGTGAGAAATATGAATGGTGACCCGATTTGGAAATGCAGAGCTAAAAAGGCATGGAAAAAAGTTGAGTCAACAAGGCAGAGTTTGAAAAAGCAGAGTCTGAAAAATTTTCCTGGCAGATAAAAAGTTCATAGCTAGTACTCTGTGCTTCTTCATCCCATACCCCCATGTCTGCCAACAATCGCTTCCCTGACATCCAGAACTGGTCCAAGGATTAGATTGTCAAAGACCCAAAGAATGATGATGAGCTTAGCGAAGTCAAGTTCACTGAGTGAAGACAACAGCCAAAGCCTGGAAAGCAGCAGAGGAAGCCCAGAGGAGGGCGGAAGAAGAGAGAAAGAAGGTGGAAAAGGAGGAACGAAAGGTGGAGGATGTTAAATTCGACTCCTATTTAATCTAACACGTGACAATCATATGATCAATCACGTGCTTTCAAGGTCACATGACCTTATCCTGCTTTCATCATGTGACTGTGGGAACAGTCTAGAACGTTCCACAACGTGTATTTAATCTCCGTGATTCTAGAAGGATCCAGGGACGAGGTTACTTAATTACCGCGATTTAGAACTAGTCTAGACTCGCTTATTTATCTATGACATCATGATGATGTACTTATGACAACATACCATATGCCCTATGCACAGACCATTTACAAATAGGTACAAACATATGTAGAAGTATATATATTGAACATGCAATGCCCCAAGAACTCCAGTCTAGTTCTTGTTGGGTTTCCCTTCAGGAAGATTGCTCTAGTCTCTACTCTATAGCTAGGTTTAGTGTTGTGTCCTAGGGCTAGTCCTTAAGGTCGACAACATTAGAACTAGACTACCACCTCCTACCACACTTCCGCTAAACCTCACTTCCTCATCGTCGACGCACGGCCCCTAGCGCTAAAGGGATATAGCCAGACTGCAGGCTCAAGCGGATCTACTTTACATCTTCACTTCTCCACCCTTTTACATAGTCCCTGCCACTAGAGGCAGCAGAAGGTGCTTAGCTATTTAGGGCGGCACAGGGGTAGCCTCGACCGGCTCTAACGCGTTTAAAAACCGCCCCAAAACTCCTTCCTCTTCGAACGGAATACGTTCCTGGTCCTTGTGAGGCCACTTTCCTTTTACGATACATACGTAGTGCTTGGGATAGTCGGGGGGGTTATTGACCCAATATCCATACGCTTGAGTTACAACCTTAGCAACGGCTGCAGAGTTGGGTGTAAAACAAGCAAAGTTTGACTAGGATGTTCCCCACTATCTACGTAAAGCTTGAGCCAGTAGATGAGCTCGAAATCCCTTTGATCGAACGTGACCCAAACGACGATACACCAACACCCCTTGATAAGACCGAGGTCAAGGTTGAAGAACTCGACAACTCATACGTCCTCTATGACGACTTTTACGAAGAGGTAGCAAAAGTCCTCTCAAGACCCCTCCCTTACACACGAAACCCCCGAGAACCAGCTCAAGCGTTCTTCAGAGTCCCAGGAGAGCCTGCACTAGAAGCAGCTCTCAACCAAGTAATAGAATAAAGTGTGGGATCCACGGGAAACATTCCCCCACTTTGAAGACTCAGACCTTGAGACACCCTCAGAACACCCGCACATCTTCCCTCCCTCATTTCCAATAATGTCAGGAGAATCCGCAACCATCCGCCAACTGCTGGCAATGATAGAGCAGTTAACCCTCCAGCTGAACGACATAGAGGCAAGGCTTGGCACCGCCGCACCACCCACACGGCCTGAAGTAAAAATAAACAAGAAGGTGGAAGCAGTGCCAGACCCAGGGCACTTTGACGGGTCTTACGACTCGTTTGCTCATTGGTGGACCAAGATGGGGTCTACTTTGAGATAAATAGAGAAGCATTCCCATCTAACAAAGACTACTGTCTTGCGATCTGGTCCTGTATTGGCAGTAAGGACGGAAAGGACAAGAACGGAGCGGGGGAGTGGGCCTCTTCCCAGATCCAAAAATACCTTAATGGATCAGACCACACATGGCCTGGGCCAGATGAAATGGCCACACAAATAAAAAATCGTTTCCAGCCCGGCAATAAGGCTGACACGTTCACGGAGCGGTTATCAAAATACCGACAAGGACCTAACCAGCAGGTCGAGGCTTACCTCACCCAATGGCTGGCATGGTATGAAAAGGCCAAATGCGGCCAACAAATAGGCGTTCTATTCCTAGAACAAAACACCAAGAAGGAAATAATGCGAAAGATCTTCTTGGATGGAAAAAGGAAAAAGGACGTCTATGATTACGTGGACGAGATAAAAAGGGTCGGAAACGCAATGGAGAGTTTCGACCTCCGCAACCAGGGGTGTGTCTGGACGACAAATGCACGAAACCAAGGCCAAACTAGGGACCCCGACGCAATGGACGTCAATGCAGTAAGCAGAGGGCAGTGCTTTAATTGCAAAGGACCTCATCTTGCCAAAGATTGTCCCAAACCCAAGAAACAATGTGAACAATGCAAGTTTCTTGGGGGAGGGCATTGCAAGGACTGTAGCCAAAGAAGCCGCGTCCGCCAGATTCAATCTGGGGATACGGACCAATCGGATGCGAATGTGGCATCGACAGCATCAAAAGGAGATGCTAGAATCAGGGCCCTAGAAGGAATGGACTTTGAGGCGATGAAGGCCTACTTCGCTGACTTAGCGGTTACGGAAAAGGGAAAAGGAAGAGCCTGAGTCACGATCTGGGTGTGACAAAGGCAAAGGACCCTAAAATACGTATCACAGACATTTCACCACGAGGGGAAGAGATCCCGGAAGCGAAGCTCCGGCGCCCCAGTAACCAATTCGAATATTTAGAAGTATATGGAGAAGAAGAACAAGAGTTCTTCGACTCCCAGGATAGGACAATCTTGGATACAGAATCATGTATTAGTATATCTTCAACCGAGACCGGGACTTACGAAAGTAAGCTTGCTGCACGGGATTGCAGGCTTAATTCGGTCAAAAGTAAAACACAAAAAAATAGTATGGTAGAAACCCCAGACCGGATCCTCATCAGGTCCGTGAACCTCAAAAGGGAGATCTGTCTTGATGTGAAAATAGCACCAGCCACGCACAAACAGAAGATGAACTCCACAAGAGCGCTACTGGATAGCGGTGCAAACGGCATCTTTGTAGATAAAGAATGGGTTAAAAAGAAACAAATCCCTACAAAGAAATTGGAACGGCCAATCCCCGTCTTCAACGTCAATGGCACAAGGAACTCAGCGGGTAGCATCACTCATACCGTGCAGTTAATCATCGACTACCAAGGACATCAAGAAAAGATAGAAGCCGAAGTTACCGACCTAGAAAAGAACTCGGTGATCCTGGGATACACATGGCTAGCCAAACATAACCCAGAAATCGACTGGCAAAAGGGATCAGTCAAACTTACAAGATGTCCAAGGATATGCTACTTCCTTCGGGATTCCCCAGTGTTTGTATGAACACTGGAAGAAAAAGAAATCAACGATATGCCGTACACGTATCGAACAATTAAGGCACTGGAGACGCCTAAGAAGGACCTAACGGTCGAAGAGATGGTACCTAAGGTTTACCACAAATATTTGGAAGTCTTTTCCAAGAAGGCTTCGGAGCGTATGCCCGAAAGAAAACCTTGGGATCACGCCATAGATCTCAAACCTGGGTTCATACCTAGGAAAGGAAAGCTCTACCCCATGTCGGTGGAAGAGCAAAAGGAAGTTGACGCCTTTATTGATGATCAACTAGTGAAAGGCTACATAAGGCCTTCAAAGTCTCCCCAAACTTCACCGGTTTTCTTTATTCCCAAAAAGGATGGAAAAAAGCGAATGGTACAAGATTACCAGTACCTCAATGAGTGGACCATTAAAAATAATTATCCGCTACCACTCATTAGTCAACTTATCGATCAGCTGAAAGGGTCGAAGTTGTTCATGAAGATGGACCTACGTTGGGGATATAACAACGTACGAGTCAAAGAAGGAGATGAATGGAAAGGTGCCTTTGTGTGTCATTGAGGAGCATTCGAGCCCCTGGTGATGTACTTTGGACAGTGCAATTCGCCTGCCATGTTCCAACAAATGATGAACGACATCTTCACGGACATGCAAGTTTGTGTCATTGTATATATCAATGACATAATGGTCTTCACAAAAACCGACGATGAAGCGGAACATGACCGAATTGTACTAGAAGTGTTATGACGGTTAGAAGAAAACGACCTTTTCATCAAGCCAGAAAAGTGCACGTTTAAGGTTAAAGAAGTAGAATTCCTCGGGATGATAGTGTCCACCGAAGGAATCAAGATGGAAAAAGACAAGGTGAAAGCCATACTCGAATGGCCAACACCAACCACTGTCAAAGGGGTTAGATCCTTTTTAGGGCTAGCAAACTTCTATCGAAGATTCGTGAAGGATTTCTCAATTAAATCCCAACCTCTCAATGACCTGACTAAAAAGGACAAGGCTTGGATCTGGATGCAAAAAGAACAATCAGCGTTTGATCAATTAAAAGCGAGTTTTACCACTGCACCGGTGCTCGCTTACCCCGCGGACAACACACAGTACCGCTTAGAATGCGATGCATCCAACTTCGCAACCGGAGCAGTTCTCTCGATAGAAAAAGAGGGAAAATGGCACCCAGTGGCCTTCTCATCCCACAGCATGTCTTCCGAGCAACGCAATTACACAATTGCCAACAAGGAAATGCTTGCAATAATTCTTGTGCTAGAACAGTGGAGACACCATTTAGAAGGTGCATCCCAATTCGAAATCTGGAGCGATCACGCCAACCTCCAGTATTTCATGAAATCACAGAACCTCAATCGGCGACAAGCAAGATGGGCGCAATACCTATCTCGATTCGACTACGTTCTTATAAGGAAACCTGGAGCTCAAATGGGAAAAGCAGACGCGCTCTCCAGAAGAGAGGATCACATGATCGGAATAGAAACCGACAATCAAGGAATAACCATGATTCCTAAAGAATGTATCCGATCAGTCGAGGGAAGGATCGAAATAAGAGGTGAAGAAGAAAAGACTTTGGAACGAATCAAAAAGGCCCAAAGCAAACTCAAAGAAGGAACCCTTGCAGGGTTCACAATGGACGGTGATTTCATCATCGTCAACAACAAGATCTACGTCCCCGAAGAGGATGACCTTCGGCAATCAGTCATCACCCTCTATCATGACTCCACAGTAGCAGGACATTGTGGACCCGACAAGATGATTGAGCTCTTAACCTGATATTATTATTGGAAAGGAGTTCGATCCCAAATTAAGGAATATTGTGCACGATGCAAGTGTTGTGCACGAATAAAACCAACCAATGTTTCGCCAGCCGGAAAGATTCACCCCAATCCTGTCCCAGAAGGACCGTGGCAGGATATCTCCATGGATTTCATTACTGAATTACCAGTGAGCGACGGATATGACTCGATCCTCGTGGTAGTCGACAGGTTTTTCAAAGAGGCAGTATTTATTCCCATTGTGAAAAGTGTAATGGCACTCCAAACGGCTAAACTATATAGGGACAACATGTGGAAAGTGCATGGGCTTCCATGAAGTCTCATCTCCAACCGAGGACTGCAGTTTGCATCCCAGGTCATGAAAGATCTCAGCAAAATGTTGAACATCGAGCTACGCATGTCGACGGCATTTCATCCACAAACCGATGGACAAACGGAACGTGTAAATTGAGATCTACAATAGTATTTAAGGCTATTCACCACAGAGAAACAGAAGTCTTGGGTGGATTGGCTTGCGCTGGCGCAGTTTCATTATAATAACAGGGCACACTCAGCAACCAGGAAGAGCCCCTTCCAGGTCACGCGCTCCTACGAACCCCGTATGGGAATTGAACCTCAGGAGGTTAAAGCCCCAGCAGCTAATTTATTCGCAAAAGACTTCGCAATGACCCTCGATCAGGTGAAAGACAATCTGAAAAAGGCGAGCGACCGGATGGTGACTCAGAACGAGAAAAAACGTTCTACAAGTCCTATTTATAAAGAAAGAGATCTCGTGTGGCTTAGCACTGAGAATCTGAACCTTCAATCGACATGTCAGTCTAAAAAGCTGACAGAAAGGTGGCTGGGCCCCTTTAAAGTTATAACTATGAAAGGTGAGAATGCCATAGAACTCCGACTGCCACAATCGATGAAGATTCATCCAGTAGTTAACGTATCTCGGGTCAAACCTTATAAAGAACGTCTCCCAGGACAGCCGGTTTATAAGCTGGGTCCTGTATAGGTTATGGACGAAGGGCAAGAGGAATGGAAAGTGGAATGAATCATTGATTCGTGCTTCAAAGGACGATGTATGGAATTCCTCGTTCACTGGAAAGGATACAGTGACGAAAAATGTATGTGGGAGCCGGAAACCAACCTCGCTTCGGCTAAGGAGGCTATAAAGGACTTTTATGTGTTGAATACAAATGCACCTCAGAAGCTACGAATGGCGCAGTCTTCTTTCAACGCATTATTTAAACTTTATGAGAATTTGACAGAGTCAGTTCCCACCTTCAGTCGCCTGGAAGTCGACCCATAGAAGAGGGGTAATGTTAAATTCGACTCCTATTTAACCTAACACGTGACAATCATGTGATCAATCACGTGCTTTCAAGGTCACGTGACCTTATCATGCTTTCATCATGTGACCGTGGGAACAGTCTAGAACGTTCCACAATGTGTATTTAATCTCTGTGATTCTAGAAGGATCCAGGGATGAGGTTACTTAATTACCGCGATCTAGAACTAGTCTAGACTTGCTTACTTATCTATGACATCATGATGACACACTTATGACAACATACCATATGCCCTATGCATAGACCATTTACAAATAGGTACAAACATATGTAGAAGTATATATATTGAACATGCAATGCCCCAAGAACTCCAGTCTAGTTCTTGTTGGGTTTCCCTTCAGGAAGATTGCTCTAGTCTCTACTCTATAGCTAGGTTTAGTGTTGTGTCCTAGGGCTAGTCCTTAAGGTCGACAACAGAGGAGGTCCAGAAAAGAGCAGAGGAGCAGACATGGCAAGTAGAGGATAAGTGGAGGAAGGCAGAGAGGATGTGGAGGGCCTTGGAGGAGAAGGCCAGACAAAGGATGAGTAGTATTACCCTAAATACTTCATTGCTAATGAAAACAGGTGGAATAGATGTGGAGGGATCAGAGCACCAGTGTGCCTTTGATCTGGAGGAGCCTTCTAGAGTGTGAGTGGTGTATCTGGAGAGGTGAGGAGTGTGAGCTGGGGCCTGGGAAGTCTACTTTCTGCGCTGGCTGCATTTAGGCAAAGGCAAGGTGCCTATGTTCTGGAGTGAAGGAGGTATCGACATGGCAGAGGAAGAGGTCGAAGGTGGAGTCACCCAAGAACAAGGGGAAGAAGAAGGCCTGGGTGGAGTCCAAGAGTCTGAAGGCTGGTCCAAGTCGGTCTGGAGGCCAGAGCTCTGAGGGGGAAATCCTTTTGGAGATCCTGGTTGTCCTGAAGGACTTGGTCTCCAGAACAATGTGCTTCAACATTGTGCAGGACAAGCAAAACCAGCTGCTTAAGCAGCTGGTTGAAGCTCTGGGGTGTGGAGGTATACTGGATGCACCTGGAGAACCTGGAAAATAATTGGGACAACAAGTGGAGGTTGGACCTACACCAGAAGGCAGACACAGAGGTGGCAGAGTTGAGGAAGGAGAAAGTGGTGGCAAAGGAAAGCATAAGAGGCTCTAGGGAGGGTTCAGAGTAAGAGGAAGGCAGGCTGGAGGATATGCTGGAGGAATTAGAGATTGGAGAAGAGGGGTCGGAGGGTGAAGAGGAAGGTTTGGAGAAAGAAGAGATGAAGGTAGAAGAGTTAGACATAGACAGAGAAGTATAGGTAGCAATATAATCATTGTAATATAGAAACTTTTCTTTAAACATTATGAAATTGAGTAAAGACTAAAGGGCTGAATGAAGTCCAGGTTTATCCAGATATTGGAGGTGGAAGTCCTGAATGAGCTCAGAGGCATGATCTAACTTGGTCACTAGCAACCATGAAGTTTCTTTGTCCATTCCTTCATAGTCAGACCACTGGACAAGATACAGGACCTTGCAGTTCTTCCGCTGATGATCAATCAATCTTGGAGTTGAGGATTTTGGAGATCTCGTATTTTGGTTTTCTGTCTATTTTGATCAGAGGTGGTAGAGGTTGCTCTTGGTTGAGAATTATATTGGGCACTGAGGGTTCCAACTAAGAGATATGGAATACTGGATGAATGGAGTGCAGGGAATCAGGAAGACAGAGTGTAAACAAACTAATGCCAGCTTGTGCGATGATGCTATATGATCCTAGATTCTTCTCAGAGAGTTTCTTGGAGGGTCGGATGGATCAGAAGTATTTGGTTTTTATAAAAACCTGGTCTCCAACCTTGAAATCTGGGGCTGGAGTTCATTTAGCATCTGTCAGACCTTGATAGCACCTCTGGGTGTGAGTCATCTCTTCTCAGAGGAATTGGTGGAGGGAGTTGAGGTCAATGGAGTAGTCTCTAGCTTGAATGAAAGTGATATCTTATTCTAGGTGTATATATAGTAAGGTTGGGATGGTAACCCTTATTAGCAAAGAATGGTGAAATCCCAGTGGTTGC
>JBBPUP010000540.1:0-17046 GCA_038094735.1 Exsudoporus floridanus
GCTTCATCACAAAGATGGCCATATTCCAGATGAAACTGCTGGTGTACAACTTGGATGTACCACACTGAGCATACAATATTGATGGAATGAAGAACAGGTCAGGACAAATCACTCAGAAAACTAACATTAGATTATGGAGGCATCAAGGAGCAATGAGACCTTCTAATCCTCAATTGTGGCAAGGATGAGATCATCCTAGAAATGCCATGATTCTGGGCAATCAATCTGGAGATTAACTGGACCAAAGGACAGGTGGCTATAGTGCTGTCCAAATACAAGTGGACCTAGACTGATGCTCCCAGGATCCTGAAACAAAGGTACCTGATGTATTTTCTTGATCATGACAACAGGTACAATATCGAAGATGAACTATTCAAGAAGTTCACATCTTGGGCTCCAGTATTATGCATAGTATACAAAGAAGGTCTCAATACTAAACTATCTTATATAGACAATACTCACGAAAAGACTGATGTCTACAAAGCATAGTGTTCTCAGAGAACTGAAGGACTAAGAATGAAAGGTTGTTGAGGAAAAGACTTGACCTAAGGCTTAGGGATGTTGAGAGAGAGGCTCAACCAAAGGACTAGGAATGAGACTTGAAGATACACTAGTATTGCGCAGATCAAGAGTGAGGTTACAAGTACAGAAGAGACATATTTATAACTAAGAGAGATGTGCACAGACCAATGTGATGAGAAAGGAAAATTACTATACAAGGTAAGGAACTTCATAGAATTGCAAGGAAGATGACGTCAATGATAAGGGAAATGAGTGATGTCAAAGGTCTAGAATAATGATGTTATTGGTGACATCAAGAGTCTAGAGCAGAAGAAGGAGAATGGAGCATGAGCCAATGATGAGAAGAAAATGTACGGCAGTCATAATTGTAGTACGCCAAGTATAACGAGTGGTAAAGGAAGAAAAGAGGAGAATATGTGGATGAAGGAGAAAGAAGGTGAGGGTCCTCCATAGATGGCTGCAGCCTGTGAAGGGGAAAGATGCTCAAAAGAACAATTATCCACAATGTGCCCAGGGTTACTGCAAACTCCACAGTTGTTGTTATGCCAACCTGTGACATAGCAAGTGATGCTGGATCACATCAGCTGGTTTTGACCAGCACCAAGGTACCTCAGCTGTTATGCTCACCCACTAGGCGTGGGACTCTTGGATAACAGACAAAATATTCTTGGAATCTCACCTACTAGGCATAGGACTCTTGGTTACGCTTCGCAACACTGAGCTGGGGATGCTCCAAGCGAAAGGCAGTATCCACCCAGCTGGTGTGGCCAGGGCCTTGTATCCCTCCCTAAGGTGATGCAGTACCTTAGGCCCGTTATGGGATATGGCGACACTGAGGCCAGTCATGCTAGGTAATGGGCAGTCTTCCTAGCTTTACAGCCGAGCCCCTGAAACACTAGAAGTTGTTAGCACTGGCTAACACAGGGGTAACACAGATTGGATGATCTATATGAACAAAGATTGCAATCAAGCGGAACCAAGATGAGGTGATAGAATAGCGTAGATCAAGGTTAGAGTTACATGAACCAATCTAGCTACTTATATAGGAAGGATATAGATAAAGGCAGGCTTCTCTAGATCATATTGGGAAGCTACTAAGTATAGCAACTATTGCCTATAAGAGAAGGCAACTGAAGAGGTAAGTCCGAATGAGGATAAATGAAAGAGGCTGACCATCGGATGATATCTGTTGATCGGCAGGGGCATAGGTTGGAGCGATGATTGGAAAGGGGCAGTGATGATTGGATAGGAGGCAATGATGAAAGGTATTTCATCATTGCGGGAGAAGCCGTGGATTGGAAATGGGGTTGATCCGTCAAAAGGGGATCTGCTGAGTGGAGGGTTGGGCCCCTCCTACGAACTGGTCCCACAGTTTGTCAGAGATTCCCTCATCATTGATGAGTAGGTCCCACAGTGGCGGGGAGTCGGGGGCATCTAGAAAGGAAAACGATAGGTTGGGTGTTGGTCCGATGTCACCATCTGTGTTACGATTCGTTGGTGACGTCCTTTTCTGTAACGTTTTTTTCTTTTCATCTTTCTATTCAACTGAATGCCTATGATCTATTTATCATTGAACTCTTACGATTACCAGCATTGTGGGGCTGCGTGTGGTAATCTCTGTATTTATATATCTTTGACCTACTCTTATGCTTTTCCTTTTGATTTTCCTTTCTCACGAGGTTCTCATATATAAACCTAGCACATAGCGTCGTTTAGTCCTCATGCTAGTCTTACTTGAACTACCATCTTCTCCTGCGACTCCTAGTGTGACCCTTGGAATTTTATAAGTCTTCGTCCTACTTTGAGTGGACACTTGACTCCTTGACCTTGAACCCCTCCAGAATTCCTGGAGGTAGTGCCCTAGTCAGAGAGTCTCTCTCTACCTTGAATCCTCATCAGAGCCCCTGGTGATAAGAACCTTGATCAGAAACATATCTTCGTTTCAATCCTCAAACCTCAATCACTCAAGTCCACAGTCATCCTACCTCAGGCCAACCATAACAAAAGACTAGCGTACCCTTCTTGAGACTACCATCATCGTAGGTCTCCAACATTGCTCATTGACCCCCCTCAGATTTCTGTTGGGGCTTATGTGGCCTCACTGATACCCTCGACTCTTCACCCACCCCTTCTCCCCCATCTGAGGAAAACTTCCTTGACCCTGACGTTCCTATTCAAAACATCAATGACCCCGATCCTTCTCTTGACCTATCGCACCAATTATCCACTGCCTTAGCACTTCCCTGTACCCCAACCCCTCCATCCCCCACCACTCGTCCCACTCACATAGTATTTGTTCCACCACTGATATCTTCAACCACCATGACCACTAAGCCTACTGAACTTTGCCTTGGTATCCCAGAACACTTCGACAGGTCCTTTGATAGGTCCCGATCATGGATGAATACTGTCCAATTCTACCTCGTTGTCAATAAAGCAGTCTATAACACTGATGAGAAAAAGATCGCCTTCGCTCTTTCCTATATGACTAAAGGTTCAGCCCTAACCTGGGCCACAACATTCCGAACCAATTGTATCACTGGGACCACAATTTCCTTCGGAACCTTTGCCAACTTTGTTTCGGCCTTCAAAACCTCTTTTAAACAAAGAGACATCACTGGAACTGCCGTCGCTTGGCTAACTACAATGAGAATGATCCAAAAATAAGATGGGACATACTCTCCTTCTCTCACCAACTATATCTCTACATTTCAAAACAACATAGCCTTAGCCACCATCACCAACCACAACGTCCTGATTGGATACTTCTCTGCTGGCATTCTCCCATTATTGATGAAGCATATTATATCCATGGACACCGTTCCTACCAAAATAGAAGATTGGTACTCAAAAGCTATCCATTTTCAAACTCAATGGAAATGAGCAGAAGAAATTGCCCAACGAAACTGACAACCCACCAAAAGCACCTATCACTCGTTCTCTTCCCCCACTCCCAAGAACCATGACCCTGACGCAATGGACGTTGACATAGTCAAAGTATCCAGATTGACCCCAGAAGAATGCAAATGCTGTATTGAGAAAGAATTGTGTTTCCAATGCCACAAACCTGGACATTTCAGCGGCATTTGTCCCACCTTCTCTACCCAGATGAAGAAAGTCTGACAAGTCAGAAAGGAAAAGGAGGTAGAGGACCAACTCCCAACCTCGAAGGAAATAGAAGATGACAATGAAGACATAGTTAGGCGGATTTCCTTTTCAACGGATTTTTAAAACGGGAAGATCTATCAATACACTCTTCCCCCTCTCATAGTATGCATGTAATTGTACAAGCTCTACTCAAATCTATGTGAATTCCCTTGCAGATCATCGAACCCTCGCACATTATGAAAGTCATTGACACCCATGCCCTTATTGATAGTGGGGCAGATATTTCCTGCCTTGATTATCAATTCGCCCGAAAACACCACCTACCACTGACTAAATTGACTATGCCCATCCTCATCTGGAACACTGACCTCTCTGAGAATAAACAAGGACTGATCAAGTATACCTGCTGCCTCTTTCTCAACATCCAAGGACTCGCCCACAATGTCACCTTCCATGTCATGTCCTGTGGAAAAGAGAATATCATCCTCGGACTTTCTTGGCTACGAATCATCAATCCAAAAATAGATTGGCATATGAAAACCCTTTCCATCTCTGAGTTGACCAATCAGTCGAAGCTCCTCTACACTCTCCATACTCATGATATTGATCGCCATAACCAGATTTATCACAAAAACCCAACTCCCCCACTCCATGAGACAATGGTTCATTGAATAACTGACCATCATCTCTTTTTCTACCTCCAACATGAGAGCAAGAACCAATTCATCAAACAAGCTTTAGATAATTAAGTGATCTTCCATCTTCTCCACTGTAGCAACCGATTTATTCCAAATCACTCCCCCATCATCGCCAAACTCACCACCACCACCGAGTTGGCTGCAGCCATGGAAAAGTCCAAACCTAAGGTCATCCTTTCCCAAGAATATAAATTATTTGCCCCTGTGTTCTTCAAAAAAGCTACAGCTTCTCTTCCCCCATCCCAACCCTATGACCACGAAATCAACCTCGACAACACCTTCACACCTAAAATTGGTAAACTTTACCCATTGACTCCCGACGAACGAAGGGCCACAGAGGAGTTCATTGATGAACACCTAGCTCTGGGAAAGATACACCCTTTGAACTCACCCCAAGCATCTCCTTTCTTTTTCGTCAAAAAGAAAGACAGTGGACTACGCCCATGCCAAGACTATCGATATGTCAATGGACATACTATCCGGGATGCATATCCACTCCCACTTATCTCTGACCTCATTGATAAACTACAAGGGGCGAAACTCTTTACCAAGTTTGATGTACGATGGAGGTATAACAACGTCCGCATCAAAGATGGACACCAGTGGAAAGCCGCGTTTGTCACTTATCATGGCCTCTTTGAGCCAATAGCCATGTTCTTCAGCCTATGCAATTCGCCCGCAATGTTTCAACACTTCATGAATGACTCTTTTAGAGACATGATAGCTGAAGGATGGCTGGTTATCTATATGGATGATCTTCTCATTTTCTCCCCCGATGAAGCTATGCATATGGAATGCACAAAATGGGTGCTTCAATGCATGATGGATTTAGATCTTCATCTGAAGTTAGAAAAATGCACCTTTGCAGCCACTGAAGTAGAATACCTGGGCATGATCATCCGTCCAGGACAACTTGTTATGGATCCAGTCAAGCTGAATGGTATTGCAAAATGGCCAACCCCAATGAAAGTTAAAGACATTCGATCTTTCCTTGGTTTCGCCAATTTCTATCAAAGATTTATTTCCAAATACTCCAACATTGCCCGACCCTTAATTGACCTCACCAAGAAGAATATTCCCTGGAAGTGGGACAATCTCCATGCCCACGCCTTTTCTACACTAAAATTCCCTTTTCCTCTCAAAGCCAATCCTACAACTCCCAGACCCCTCTCGTCCTTTTGCCCTTGCCACAGATGCTTCGAAATACGCGTCAGGAACTATCCTTCTCCAAATAGATGCTAATGGAGATTGGCATCCCTGTTCCTACCTTTCCCAATCCTTCTCCCCTGCAGAGTGAAACTATGACATCTATGACTGTGAACTTCTTGCTATCATTCGTGCTCTTAAAACGTGGCATCATTACCTCCATGGTTCTCCTTTCCCAGTTCAGGTTTTTACCAACCACAAAAACCTAACTTTCTTTCATTTCCCTCAATGCCTAAACTGCCGCCAAGCCCGCTGGCTCCTCGATCTCGCAGACTTTGACCTCCATCTCACCCATGTCCCAGGGTCTCACCTTGCTAGTCCCGATGCTCTCTCTCGCCGACCTGATCTCCTTTTCCCTTCTGATTCCGATAATGAGAATGTCACCCTTCCCTCTTCATCCATGTCATCAACTCCACTCTCTCCTTCCACATTGCCTCCTCCTCCTCTTCCAACCCCCTTGTCCTCCAGGCCCTCCAATCGATAGATGGTTCCATTTCTCCCACCTTCTGCTCTTGACTGTCTGATTGGCAACATGTTGACAGCATCCTTACTTACAAAGGCCGTGTATACATCCCTCCTGATGGTGATCTCTATCACAACATTCTTCATCACTGTCACAATCATCCTACTGTGGGTCATCCGGGCTTCCTTAAAACCTGTCAACTGGTTGCTGCCAAGTTTTGGTGGCCTGGCCTGGCCTCCTTCGTCGCTGGCTGTGCCACCTGCCAGCAGAATAAGGTCAACACACACCCCTCCAGCCTGTTACGATTTCTTGTTACCTGTTGTCAACGTATACCTTTTTCCTTGACTTCCTTTACTTCTCATGATTACCAGCATTGTTGGGCTGTGTGTGGTAATACTTGTACTTTTATACCATTCGACCTACCCTTATGTCTCCCTTTTCAACTCCTCATTCCCACGCCATTCTAGTATATAAACCTAGCACCTAGCACCTTTTGTTCCTCACGCTAGTCTTATTTGAACCACGATCATCTCTTGCGACTCCTAGCATGACCCCGGAACTCTATAAGTCTTCGTCCTACTTCGAGTGGACGCTTGACCCCTTGACTTAGAACCCCTCCAAAGTCCTTGGAGGTAACACCCTAGTCAGAGAGTCTCTCTCTCTCTACTTCGAACCCTTGACCCTCATCAGAATCTCTGGTGATAAGAACCTTTGACTAGAGACATATCTCCATCTCTATCCTCGAATCTAGTCTCCTCAAGTCTACAGTCGTCCTATCAAGGTCAACCGTAACAAAAGACTAGCATACCTTCCCTTGAGACTACCATCATTGTAGGTCTCCACCATTTCTCATCGACCTCCCTCTGATCCTCGTTGGGGCTTACGTGGCCTCACCGACACCCACGACTCCTCACCTATCCCATCTCCCCCTTCTGTAGAAGACTTCCTCGACCCCAACGTTCCCATCCAAAATGTCAACAACCCTGATCTAGCCCTTGATCTATCACACCAGTTATCTGCTGCTCTAACTCTCCCTCGTACCCCAACTCCTCCATCTCCTACCATCCACCCCACTCACATAGTATTCATCCCACCACCGACACCTTCGAATACCATGACTACCACCAAACCCACCAAACTTCGTCTCGGTGCCCCAGAACACTTTAACAGGTCCTTCGATAAGTCCCAATCATGGATGAACACCATCCAGTTCTATCTGGTTGTCAACAAAGCAGTCTACAACACCAATGAAAAGAAAATTGCTTTCGCCCTTTCCTACATGACCAAAGGGTCAGCCCTTACCTGGGCCTCGACGTTCCGAACTAGCTGTATCTCTGGAACAACCATCTCCTTTGGATCTTTCGCCGATTTCATTTCGGCTTTCAAAACCTCGTTTAAACAAAGAGATGTTACCAGAACCGCAGTTGCCTGGTTAACAACTACCCGGATGGTCCGGAAACGAGATGGAATATATTCCCCATCCCTCACCAACTATATTTTCACCTTCCAAAATAATGTAGCCCTTGCCACCATAACTGATCACAACGTGTTGATTGGTTACTTCTCTGCTGGTATTCCCCCATCCCTGATGAAGTATATCATGTCAATGGACACTGTCCCCTCCAAGGTGGAAGAATGGTACACGAAAGCCATCCACTTCCAAACTCAATGGGAATGAGCAGAAGAGATAGCTCAATGCAATCGACAATCCACGAAGGAAACCTATCATTCCTTTTCCTCTCCTACTCCTAAAAGCCACGACCCTGACGCCATGGATGTGGACGTAGTAAAAGTCACTCGATTGATACCAGAAGAGCGAAAATGATGTATCGAGAAAGGACTTTGTTTTAGATGTCACAAACCAGGACATCTCAGTAGAGTATGTCCAACATTCTCCTCCCCTACGAAGAAGGTTAGATGTATTAAACAGGAAAAAGAAACGGACAAGCAACTTCCTTCTTTGAAAGAAGTAGAAGATGACAATGAAGACGTGATTAGACGAGTTTCCTTCTCAATGGATTTTTGAAACAGGAAGATCTGTCAATGCAATCTTCCCCTTCTCATAGTGCACATGTAACAGTATGAGCATTATCCAAATCTATGTGAATCCCTCTTCAAGTGATTGAACCTATGCACACTATGAAAGTCATTGATACCCATGCTCTAATCAATAGTGGAGCAGACATCTCCTGTCTTGACTATCAATTTGCTCAAAAACACCGTCTACCATTGATCAAGTTACCTACCCCCATCCTTATCCAAAACGCTGATCTCTCCAAAAATAAACAAGGACCGATCAAATACACCTGTCGCCTCTTTTTTAATATTGAAGGACTCACTAACGATGTCACCTTCCATGTCATGTTGTGCGGGAAGGAAAATATTATCCTTGGACTTCCTTGGTTGCAAGTTGTTAACCCAAAGATAAACTGGCAAACAAAGACACTTTCTATCTCTGAGTCGACCGATCAGTCAAAACTCCTTTACACCCTTCACTCATGAGACCTAAGTCATCACAATCAATTGTACCGGAAACTCCCAAGCCCCCCAATCCACGAAACAATGGTCCATCACATCACAGACCATCATCTCTTTTCATACCTCCAACACAAAAGTAAGAACCAATTCATCAAATGCACCTTGGATAACCAAGCAATTTTCTGCCTTTTGCGTTGTGGAAATCAATTTATTCCAAATCATTCCCCTATCATCATGAAACTCACCACTGCTACCGAACTGGCTGCAGCGGTAGAAAAATCTAAACCTAAAACCATCCTTCCCCCAGAATACAAATCATTCACTTCAGTCTTTTCCAAAGAGGCCACTGCCTCTCTTCCTTCCTCCCGACCTTATGACCATGAAATCAACCTAGATGACACCTTTACCCCAAAGATTGGTAAACTCTACCCATTAACCCCAAACGAGAGGAAAGCTACCAAGGAATTCATCGATGAACATCTGGCCTCTGGAAAAATATGTCCTTCGAACTTTCCACAAGCATCGCCTTTCTTCTTCATCAAGAAGAAAGATGGAGGACTTCATCCCTGCCAGGACTACCGATATGTTAATGAACATACCATCTGGGATGCCTATCCCTTACTGCTTATCTCCGACCTCATCGATAAATTACAAGAAGCAAAACTTTTCACCAAGTTTGACATACGATGGGGGTACAATAATGTCTGCATTAAGGATGGTCATCAATGGAAAGCCGCGTTCATTACCCATCGAGGCATTTTTGAACCAACAGTCATGTTCTTTGGGCTATGCAACTCTCCTGCAACATTCCAATGATTCATAAATGATTCGTTTAGGAATATGATAGCCGAAAGATGGCTAGTCATCTACATGGATGATCTTCTTGTCTTCTCCTGGAGGCTACCTATACTAAACGTACGAAACAAGTACTCCAGCAGATGATGGAGTTGGATCTCCATTTAAAACTTGAAAAATGCACTTTCGCTGCTATGGAGGTGGAATATCTAGGAATGATCATCTGACCTGGGCAGCTTGCCATGGATCCCGTGAAATTAGATGGTATTGCAAAATGGCCAATCCCTACAAAAGTAAAAGACGTCCAGTCTTTCCTAGGCTTCGCCAACTTCTATCGACAATTCATCCCTGAGTATTCTAATATCACACAACCATTGATAGACCTCACCAAAAAGAATACCCCTTGGCAGTGGAGTGACTGTCATAACAATGTGTTTTCCACTCTGAAATCCCTCTTCCTTTCAACACCAACCCTACAACTCCCTGACGCCTCCCATCCTTTTGCCCTTACCACAGACGCTTCGAAATACACATCTGACGCCATCCTTCTCCAAATGGATGCCAATGGAGATTGGCATCCGTATTCCTATTTATCCCAATCCTTCTCCCCGGCTGAGCATAATTATGACATTTACAATCGTGAACTCCTCACAATCATTCACGCCCCCAAAACCTGGTGCCATTATCTCCATGGTTCTCCTTTCCCCATTCAAGTATTCACTGATCACAAAAACCTGACCTTCTTCCGCTCCCCACAACATTTGAAATGCCGCCAAGCTCACTGGCTCCTAGACCTCGCAGACTTTGACCTCCATCTCACTCATATTCCAGGAACCCATCTCGCTGGTCCCGATGCTCTCTCTCGCCACCTGGACCTCCTTTCCTCTTCTGACTGTGACAACAAGAATGTTACCCTCCTTCCACCTTCTCTGTTTGTCCAAGTTATCAACTCCGCCCTCTCCTCCCATATCGCCTCTTCCTCTTCCTCCAACCCCCTTGTGCTGCAGGCACTCCAGTCCATGGATGGTTCCATTCCCCCTGCCTTCCGTTCCTGCCTATCTGATTGGCAACATATCGATGGCGTCCTCACCTATAAGGGCCGTGTCTACATTCCCCCCGACGATACCCTCCGTCGTGATATCCTCCACCATTGCCACGACCACCCTACTGCGGGACATCCTGGCTTTCTCAAAACACGCCAACTGGTCACTGCAGACTTCTGGTGGCCGGGCCTGGCCTCCTACATCTGTGCCTTTGTTGCTGGGTGTGCAACCTGCCAGCAGCATAAATTCAACACACACCCATCCACACCTCCCTCTGCCCCTATTCCTTCCTCTTCTTCTCTTTCCTTCCACCAAATCTCCTGCGATCTCATCACTGATCTTCTCCTTTCTTCGGGTTTTGACACACTTTTGGTCATGGTGGACCACGGCCTTAGTAAGGGGGTAATTCTCTGCCCTACAAAGAAAACCATTACCACCGAAGGAATCGCATCCCTCTTTTTCCACAAAGTATTCCTCCATTTCGGTCTATATATAAAATCATCTCAGATCGAGGACCTCAGTTCACCTCTAGGTTCGCCAAGGAATTAGGACGAATCCTCCAGTACGATCTTGCGCTTTCAACCGCCTATCATCCACAGACTAATAGAGAGACCGAACAAGTCAATCAGGAGATCAAAACATACCTTCGAATCTTCTGTGGAAATAGACCTACCACTTGGGTGGACTCAATCGCTCACACCGAATTTGCCCACAACCACTGCCCTCATTCTATAACAGGTAAATCCCTGTTCTTCCTCATGATGGGATATGAATCCATCGCTCTTCCCACAGTCCTCCCTTCCACCTCTGTACCTGCAGTAGAACTCCAACTCAAGGAATTGACTGCAGCACACAATGAAGCGTTAGCGGCCCACGAACTAGCTCGGCAGGTGATGGCCCGTCATACATGTAAACCCTTCTCCCCATTTTCAAAAGGAGACAAGATTTGGCTCAAGGCCTGCAATCTAAAACGACAAGTGACCAATCCAAAATTCACCCCAAAATGAGAAGGACCCTTCACTATTATAAAAGTCCTATCTCCCATCACATACGAACTCAAACTCCCAAAGACATGGAAGATTCATCCCGTCTTTCATGCTTCTCTCTTATCACCCTATGGTGAAAACTCCGTTCATGGCCCCAACTTCCTGAAACCACCACCAGACCTTATCGAAGGTGAAGAAGAATATGAAATTGAAAAGATCCTACACTACCACGGCTCTCTGTCTAACCATTCCTTCCTAATCCGATGGAAGGGATTCTCCATGGAAGACGACTCCTGGGAACCGGAACGGAATTTAAAACATTCCAAGTCTGCTCTGACTGAATATAAAAGAAGACACCCTTCTGCGTTTCCCTCATAACTCCCTCTTCCCCTTACCACCATGGCAATCGAACTTCCTTCCCCTACACTTCCTTCTCTTACTAGCCCTCCTTCTTCTTGCTCTATGTCATCCCCTTCTTCCTTAGAACCTTCTATTTCTGTCATTGAAGCCGTAACACGACCCCCTACTCCACATCCTGCTGCCATCTTCACCCCTCCTCCCAAGGATGACCTCCCCCCTACATCCTTAGCCTCCACCCCATCGGAGGATCTACATCCCAGTGTTCTATCCATCGACATACCCATCTACGCCCACTGTCTACGGGAACTCCCCACTCAACTCGACCTCAACCTCATGTTGGACCGTCTAAAAGATTCCCGACTAGCCTCTACCCTTGATGCCCATATGGATGTTGGCTCCCCCCTCTACACCCTCTATAAGATCTTTCTACAGGTAGAACGTCTCGATGCCCTCTACGTAGTCAGTACTTCCATTGCTCAAGTCGAGTTATGGGCAACCATGGTGTGAAGTATCAAAGATAACCTAGAAGGAGAGATTCTCCTGGCACTCCAACAACTAGGTATGCCGGAATTCATCGCCGACGTAGAACGGTATCTATGGCAGATCGCCCCAAATGTTATACATCCCCCAACTACCCCTTCTGCTAGTTCTTCTCCACTCGGCTCAGAAGAACAACATCTTATTGAAGTGATGGAAGCTAACTGGCAAGGCCACGACAGGACAGTTCCCTTAACTCCATCTCACCCCCGTTACCGTGAAGCGTGTTTCGCCTGTCGCCATCTCGGACACGTATGGGTTAATTGCAGATACTACCAATGCCCTACCTGTCTCAAGTGGGCCCCAAACCATACACAGGGAAGATGCCCTCACAACCAAACTCACGCTCGTCGGATCTCTACTACATCATCCCTCTCCTCTCATTCTCCACCCTCACTGACCCCTCTACCTGTACTTCAGCACTCTCATGGAGCAGGATCCCTATGTTGTTGCACTGCTCGAATCCATTGTCCTGCCCCTCGTCGTCGCACTCGTCCTGTTATCCACATTGACGACCACAACCTTGACCTCGCATGGGATAAGGCAGCATATGCCAATACCTCAGGCTCGCCAGGACCCGACTATGGAGGATTCAATTAGGTGATTACGGGGTATTCACCATAACTGGGGGGTAATGTTACGATTCCTTGTTACCTGTTGTTAACGTATACCTTTTTCCTTGACTTCCTTTACTTCTCACGATTACCAGCATTGTTGGGCTGCGCATGGTAATACTTGTACTTTTATACCATTCGACCTACCCTTATGTCTCCCTTTTCGGCTCCTCATTCCCACGCCGTTCTAGTATATAAACCTAGCACCTAGCACCTTTTGTTCCTCACACTAGTCTTACTTGAACCACAATCATCTCTTGCGACTCCTAGCATGACTCCGGAACTCTATAAGTCTTCGTCCTACTTCGAGTGGATGCTTGACCCCTTGACTTAGAACCCCTCCAAAGTCCTTGGAGGTAACACCCTGGTCAAAGCGTCTCTCTCTCTCTACTTCGAACCCTTGACCCTCACCAGAATCTCTGGTAATAAGAATCTTTGACTAGAGACGTATCCCCGTCTCTATCCTCGAATCTAGTCTCCTCAAGTCTATGGTCGTCCTATCAAGGCCAACCGTAATACAGCCCCCCTGCCGCCCCCATCCCCTCATCTTGCTCTCTTCCCTTTTCCCAAATCTCCTATGACCTCATTACCAACCTTCCCCTGTCTTCCAGGTTTGACTCTCTTTTAGTCATGGTGGACCACGGCCTTAGTAAGGGGGTTATTCTCTGTCCAACAAAGAAAACAGTTACAGCTGAAGGGATTGCATCCCTCTTCTTTCACAAAGTGTTCCTCCACTTCAGGCTATACACGAAAATCATCTCCAATCGTGGACCCCAGTTTGCCTCCAAATTTGCCAAAGAACTGGGACGAATTCTCCAATACAACCTCGCCCTCTTCACAGCTTACCATCCACAAACTGATGGAGAGACCGAACGAGTCAATCAAGAAGTGAAGACATACCTCCGCATCTTTTGCGGAAGCCAGCCAACCACCTGGGCTGACTCCATTATCCATGCCAAGTTCACTCATAATCACCACCCTCACTCCATAACAGGCAAATTCCCATTCTTCCTAATGATGGGATATGAACTCATTCCACTTCCCACCGTCCTTCCTTCTACGTCTGCCCTGGCAGTGGAACTACAACTCAAAGAGCTAACTGCAGCACGAGATGAAGCATTAGCAGCTCACAAGTTAGCTCGGCAAGTAATGGCTTGCCGCACATATAAACCCTTCTCCCCTTTCTCTAAAGAAGATAAAGTCTGGCTCGAAGCTCGTAATCTAAAGCGACAAATAACCAACCCAAAATTCACACCAAAATGAGAAGGCCCGTTCATTATAATAAAAGTTCTCTCCCCTATCACCTATAAACTCAAAATTCCCAAGACGTGGAAAATCCACCCCATCTTTCATGCTTCTCTCTTATCACCCTATGGTGAAAACCCCGTTCATGGTCCAAATTTCCTGAAACCACCTCCTGACCTTATCAAAGGTGAGGAAGAATATGAAATTGAAAAGATTCTATGCCACTGTGGGTCCCCGTCTAACTGTTCCTTCCTGATCCGATGGAAGGGATTCTCCATAGAAGATGATTCCTGGGAACTGGAACGGAATCTAAAAAATTTGAAGTCCGCTCTCATCGAATATAAAAAGAGACACTCCTCCACATTTCCCTCTTAACTTTCTCTTCTCCTTACCATCATGGCCATCAAACTTTCTTCCCCTATACTTCCTTCACTTGCTAGTCCCCTTCCTTCATGTTCTATATCATCTCCTTCCTCATTAGAACCTTCCTCTTCTGTCATCGAAGCTGTCACTCGACCTCCTACCCCGCATCCTGCCACTGTCTTCACTCCTCCTCCCGAAGACGATCTTTCACTCATATCCCTAGCTTCCATGCTGTCAGAAGACCTATATCCTGGTGTCCTCTCCGTGGATGTTCCCATCTATGCTCATCGCCTACAGGAACTCCCTACCCAACTAGACCTTGATTTAATGATGGATCGCCTGAAAGATTTCCGCCTAGCCTCCATCCTCGATGCTCACATGAATATCAGATCCCCTCTCTATGCCCTCTACAAGATCTTCCTTCAGGTAGAACGTCTCAATGCCCTCTACACCATCAGTACATCCATCACTCAAATTAGTTTATGGGTGACTATGGTGCAAAGTATCAAAGATAACTTAGAAGGGGAGATCCTTCTCGCTCTCCAGCAACTAGGGATGCCAGAATTCATTGCCGATGTAGAACGTTATCTATAGCAGATTGCCCCAAATGTCATACACCCACCTACAACCCCCTCTGCTAGTTCCTCTCCACTTGGGTCTGAAGAACAGCGTCTCATAGAAGCCATGGAAGCAAACTGGCGAGGTCATGATGGGACAGTACCTTCGACCCCCTCCCATTCTCGTTACCATGATGCCTGTTTTGCCTGTCGATGACTTGGCCATGTCAGGGTCAATTGCTGGTATTATCAATGCCCCACTTGTCTTAACTGGGCACCAAACCATATGCAAGGCAGATGTCCATGTAACTGAACCCATGTACAATGAACCTCCACTACCTCTTCCCTCTCGTCCCACTCCCCACCATTGCCCACTCCCTTACCCATATCTTACTGCAACCACAGTGCAGGCCCACTTCAACGTCACACAGCTTGCATCCACTGTCCTGCCCTATGCTGTCGCACCCGTCCTATCGTTTATGATGACAATCATGACCTTGATCTTGCATGGGACAAAGCGGCATATGCAAACACCTCAGGTTTCCCTGGACCAGACTATGGGGGTATTCACCATAAATCAGGGGTATTGTTACGATTCGTTGGTGACATCCTTTTCTATAACATCCTTTTCTTTTCATCTTTTTATTCAACCGAATGCCTATGATCTGTTTACCATTGAACTCTTACGATTACCAGCATTGTGGGGCTGCGTGTGGTAATCTCTGTATTTGTATATCTTTGACCTACCTTTATGCTTTCCCTTTTAGTTTTCTTTTCTCATGAGGTTCTCGTATATAAACCTAGCACATAGCATCGTTTAGTTCTCACGCTAGTCTTACTTGAACTACCATCTTCTCCTGCAACTCCTAGCGTGACCCTTGGAATTCTATAAGTCTTCATCCTACTTCGAGTGGAGGCTTGACTCCTTGACCTTGAACCCCTCCAGAATCCCTGGAGGTAGCACCCTAGTCAGAGAGTCTCTTTCTACCTTGAATCCTCACCAGAGCCCCTGGTGATAAGAACCTTGATCAGAAACGTACCTTCGTTTCAATCCTCGAATCTCGATCACTCAAGTCTATGGTCATCCTACCTCAGGCCAACCGTAACAGTCACCCTCTGGATCTTCAACAATCCAGTCCTTGGATCAAGTCTGGATATTGGAAAAGTGATTGTTGGCAGACATGGGAGTATGGGATGAAGGAGCATGGAGCACCAGCCACAGACTTTTTATCTGCCAGGAAATTTTTCAGACTCTGCTTTTTCAAACTCCACTTTGTTGACTCAACTTTTTCCCATGCCTTTTTAACTCCACATTTCCAAATTGGGTCACTATTCATATTTCTCACATCACATCCCTTGTCCAAGTCTCTCCACTAGTGGCCTTCAGGGATTCAGGCCTAAGGAGAGAATACTGTCATATCCTGTAACTTTCCTGGATCCAACTCTACTCCTCCGGTGTCTCCATAGCTCTTGAATTCACAAACTCTGGACCTTTCTTGATTAGAACTTGGCCCCTAATCTTCAGACCTTATTCATTGGCACCTATCCAACTACTAGACACCCTTCCAATCACCTTTGACATTTTGACCACTACTGAACTTTGATTGACATTGTCTGACTTCTAACTGACATTGTCCAATGTCCATGTCCAGACCAACTTTCCTGTATTTCACTTACTCATTCTGATTACAAGTTCCAATAGTATATAAACCTCCATGTATCTCCATGTAACCTTAGTACAACTATTGACTAAGATATCCTCTCCCCTCTGATTGTCCTCCACTCGTAAGCAGACTAAGCAACTCTGGCTTGAGTCCTGCTCTACCCTCTGACCTCTGAAATCTGGGACTGGACATTACAAGGGTGCACCACATAAGGTGAAGCCAAGTCCCATCAGTTTTGATCTCCAGGGTCAATATCAGATAGATCTTTGGTTAAGTTCCTATCCACCTGCAATTTTTAACAACCTAGCCTAGATCATCTTGTCCCTATTTATACAGTAGCTCATGGTCATGTAACACTAACCTTGATCAATGCAATCCTATCACTTCATCTCAGTTTACTCACTTGG
>JBBPUP010000542.1:0-17008 GCA_038094735.1 Exsudoporus floridanus
GAGGGGAATGTCTGCCAAGAGTATACTGGAATGAAGGTCATTAGGTGGGGTGGATGCCATGAAGGTGGGAGAAAGGTAATCAGGAGCAGGTGTGGCAAGAGAAGGAGAAGCAAAGGGAGGCAGAGAGGATGTGGAGGGTCTTGGAGGAGAAGGCCAAACAAAGGGTGAGTGGTATCACCCTCATTTTCTTATTGCTAACAAAAAACAGGTGGAGCAGGTCTAGAGGGATCAGAGTGCCAGCATGCCTTTGATTCAAAGAAGCCTTTCAGAGTGCAAGTGGTGCATCTGGAGAGGTGAGGAGTGTGAGCTAGGGCCCAGGAAGTCTACTTCCTATGCCAGCTGCATTTAGGTGAAGGCAAGATGCCTGCACCCTGGAGCAGAGGGGGTGTCAATGTAGTGGAGGAAGAGGTTGGAGGTGGAGTTGCCCAAGGACAAGGGGAAGAAGAAGGCCCAGAGGCTGGTCCAAGTCAGTCAGGAGGCTAGAGCTCTGAGGGGGAAATTCTCTCAGAGATCCTGGTCATCCTGAAGGCCAAGTCCTTCAGGATGATGCACCTCAACATTGTGTAGGATGAGCAGAACCAGCTGCTTAAGTAGCTGGTTGAGCTCTGGGGTGCAAAGGTGTACTGGATGCATTCAGAAGACAATTGGGACAACAAGTGGAGGTTAGAGCTGCACTGGAAAGCAGATGCAGAGGTGGCAGAGTTGAGGAAGGAGAAAATGGTGGCAGAGGAAAGCATTGGAGGCTCTGGGAAGGATTTGGAGCAAGGATTGGAGCAAGGAGAAGAGAGGCCAAAGGACAAGCTGGAGAAATCAGAGGTCAGAAAAGAAGAGTTGGAGGATAAAGAGGAAGGGTTGGAGGAAGAAAAGATGGAGGTAGAAGAGTTAGACAATGACAGAGAAGTGTAGGTAGCAGAATGTGACTATTGTAATATAGAAATCTTTCTTGAAAATTATGAAATGGAGTAAAAACTAAGGAAATGAGTGAAGTCTGGGTTTATCTGGATATTGGAGGTGGAAGTCTTGGATGAGCTCAGAGGCATGATCTAACTTGGTCACTAGCAGCCATGAGGTTTCTTTGTCCATTCCTTCATAGCTGGACCACTGGACAAGATACAAGATCTTGCAGTTCTTCTGCCATTGGTCAATCTTAGAGTCAAGGATCTTGGAGATCTTGTATTCCAGTTTTCCATCTACTTTGATTGGAGGTGGCAGAGGTTGCTCTTAGTTGGGAATCATGTTTGACATTGAGGGTTCCAACTGGGAGACATGGAATACTGGATGGACAGAGTTTACAGAGTTCAGAGAATTAGGAAGATGGAGTATAAACAAACTATTGCCAGCTTGTGCAATGATGCTATATGGTCCTAGATTCTTTTTGGAGAGTTTCTTGGAGGGTCAGGTGGATTGGAAGTACTTGGCCTTTATGAAAACCTGGTCTCTGACTTTGAAGTCTAGAGCTGGAGTTCATTTAGCATCTACCAGACCTTGGTAGCACTTCTGGGCATGTGTCATCTCTTCTTGGAGGAATTGGTGGAGGGGGTTGAGGTCAATGAAGTAGTCTCTAGTATGAGCAGAGGTGAGATCTCATTTTGGATGTACAGTAAGGTTGGGGTGGTAACCCTTATTGGCAAAGAACAGTGAAATCCCAGTGGTTGCACTTGGAGTGTTGTTGTATGTGAACTCCACAAGGGGTAGGAGTTCAGACCAATTGTCTTGTTGGTAGTTGCAGTAAATGCAGAGGTACTGCTCAAGGGTTTGATTCATTTGCTCTGTTTGGCCATCACCTTCTGGATGATATTCAGAAGTAAAGTGTAACCAGATGTTGAGTGCCTTTCCAAGAGAGTGGAAGAAGTGGAAGACAAACTTGGGACCTCTATCAGAGGTGATGTGGGAGGGAACTCCATGCTTAGAAAAGATATGGAGGAGGAATAATTTTGTGAGCTCTGGAGAGGTAATTGTATTGTGGATTGAAACGAAGATATACTATTTGGATAGATGGTCTACAATCACAAGTATAGCAGTGAACCTGGAGGATGGAGGAAGTTGCTCAATGAAGTCCATGGAGATGGAGTTCCATGGCTTCTCCAGAATAGGGAGTTGCTTGAGTAGGCTATAGGATTTATGTCTAGGGACCTTAGCATGGGCACAAGTGGTGCAGGATGAAATGTAGTCTTTGACAAAAGTCTGGACTCCTGGCCAAGTGTATTCCCATCTTAGGAGGTCTAGAGTGTGATTTTGCCCAAAATGCCCAGAGAGCAGATGGTCATGCTTGTACCAGAGGACTCAGAGTCAGAGGTCATTGGAATCAGGAATATAAATCCTATTATCCAGGCAGAGGAATTCCCCTGTATCTATAGACCATTGTGATCCTGTAAGGTTGTGTTATGGTTGGCCTAGATAGGGTGACTGTAGACTCGAGCATTCAAGGTTCTTATCTCTAGAGGCTCTAGAGAGGTTCAAGGGTAAGGTTCAATGGATAGAGAGAGACTCTCTGACAGAAGGTGCTGTCTCCAGGGACTCTGGAGAGGTTCTAAGTCAAGAAGTCTAGCATTCATTCAAAGTAGAATGAAAACTTATAGAGGTCCAAGGGAATCATGCTAGAATCTGGGAGACAAGGTGGTAGTTCGAGTAAGACTAGCATGAGGAACAGGAAATACAACTAGTTGGGTTTATATACAAGAACTACATGGGAAGAAGCGGACGAAAGGGGAACATAAGGGTAGGTCAAGATATACAAGTACAAGAATTACCATGTGCAGCCCCATAATGCTGGGAATTATGAAAATCAAGAGGATAGTTGGATGAAGTGACATAGATGAAGGAAAAAGATTAAGTAAAACATCGAATCATAACATTACCCCTGGTGTATGGTGAATACCCCAGTAATCACCTTCAATTGAATCCTCCATACTCAGGTCCAGGAGAGCCAGAGATGTTGGCGTAAGCTATCTCGTCCCAAGCAAGGTCTAAGTCATGATCATTGTCATGAGTGGCACATCTAGTATGGCAAGAAGGGGCAGGACAGTGGATCCATGTGGTGTGACAATGGAGAGGTCCTGTGCCATGGGGGCGATGTGGTACTGGAAGTGGAGTGGGAGACGGTGGAGAATGTGAGGATAAAGAGGAGATAGTAGAGGTATGGTGAGGATGGGTATGACAGTTGTGAGGACAACGACTTTGAATGTGGTTCGGTGCCCACTCTAGGCAGGTGGGATATTGGTAGTACCGACAGTTAATCCTAATGTGTCCAAGGTGTCGGCAAGAGAAGCAAGCATCATGATAACGAGGGTATGAAGGGGTAAGTGGTGAAGTTCTGTCGTGGCCTCTCCAATTAGCTTCCATGGCCTCCACTAAACGTTGTTCCTCAGATCCTAGGGGTGAAGAATCGGCAGAAAGAGTGGAGGGGATGCATATAACATTTGGAGCAATCTGCCATAGGTATCACTCGACATCTGCAATGAACTCAGGCATATCAAGTTGTTGGAGAGCGAGGAGAATTTCTCCTTCAAGGTTATCCTTGATGCTATGGACCATAGTGGCCCATAGGTCTATCTGAGCAATGGAGATGGAGATGGCATAGAGGGTATTGAGTCGTTCTACCTGCAAGAAGATCTTGTACAAGGTATAGAGGGGGGAGCCAACATTCATGTGTACATCAAGGGTAGATGCTAAGCGAGAGTCCTTCAAGTGATCTACCATCAAGTTGAGGTCAAGTTGGATAGGAAGTTTGTGCAGGTGATGGGTATAGGTTGAGACATCAATGGAGAGGATGCCAGGATGAAGATCTTCAGAGGGGGTGGAGACTATGGACATGGAAGGAAGATCATCCTCAACGGGTGGTGTGAGGATTGTGTTGGGATAAGGGGTGGGGGGTCGTGTTACTGGTTCAATGACAAAAGGAGGTTCTGATGAAGGGGTTCTATCGAAGAAGGAGAAGATATGGAACAAGAGGAGATTGGAGCATTAAGCAGAGGAAAGGTAGAGGAAGAGAGTTTGATGGCCATGATGGTGGGAGGAGAAGAAGGTTATGAGGGGAATGCAGACGGATGTCTCTTCTTATATTCTAAGAGAGCAGACTTTGAATATTTCAGATTCCGTTCTGGTTTCCAGGAATCGTCTTCTGTGGAGAATCCCTTTTATTGGATCAGGAAGGAACTGTTGCCGACCTTAAGGACTAGCCCTAGGACACAACACTAAACCTAGCTTTATGAGTAGAGACTAGAGCAATCTTCCTGAAGGGAAACCCAACAAGAACTAGACTGGAGTTCTTGGGGTGTTGCATGTTCAATATATATACTCCTACATATGTTTGTATCTATTTGTAAATGGTCTGTGCATAGGGCATAGGGTATGTCGTCATAAGTGCGTCATAGATAAGTAAGCGAATCTAGACTAGTTCTAGATTGTGGTAATTAAGTAACCTGTACCTGGATCCTTCTAGAATCACGGAGATTAAATACACATTGTGGAACGTTCTAGACTGTTCCCACAGTCACGTGATGAAAGCATGATAAGGTCACGTGACTTTGAAAGCACATGATTGATCACATGACTGTCACATGTTAGATTAAATAGGAGTCGAATTTAACATTACCCCCCTTCTATGGGTCGACTTCCAGGCGACTGAAGGTGGGAACTGACTCCGTCAAATTCTCATAGGGTTTAAATAAAGCATTGAAAGAAGCTTGAGCCATTCTCAGCTTCCGTGGTACATTTGCGTTCAACGCATAAAAGTCCTTTATTGCCTCCTTTGCCGAAGCGAGGTTTGTTTCAGGCTCCCACGTACGTTCTTCGTCACTGTATCCTTTCCAGTGAACGAGGAATTCCATACGTTGTCCTTTGAAGCGCGAATCTATGATTCATTCCACTTCCCATTCCTCTTGCCCTTCGTCCGTAACCTGTACGGGACCCGGCTTGTAAATCGGCTGTCCTGGGAGATGTTCCTTATAAGGTTTAACCCGGGATACGTTAACTACCAGATGAATCTTCATCGATCTCGGCAGTCGGAGTTCCACGGCGTTGTCGCCTTTCATAGTTATTACTTTAAAGGGGCCCAGCCACCTTTCTGTCAGCTTTTTAGACTGACGTGTCGATTGAAGGTTCAAATTCTCGGTGCTAAGCCACACGAGATCTCCTTCTTTATAAATAGGACTCATAGAACGTTTCTTCTCATTCTGAGTCACCATCCGGTCGCTCACCTTTTTCAGATTGTCTTTTACCTGATCGAGGGTCATTGCGAAATCCTTCACAAATAAGTTAGCCGCTGGGGCTTTAACCTCCTGAGGTTCTATTCCCATACAGGGTTCGTATGAACACATGACCTGGAAGGGACTCTTCCCAGTAGCTGAGTGTGCTCGGTTATTATAATGAAATTGCGCCAGCGCAAGCCAATCCACCCAAGACTTTTGTTTCTCTGTGGTGAACAGCCTTAAATACTGTTGTAGATCTCAGTTTACACGTTCCGTTTGTCCATCAGTCTGTGGATGGAATGCCGTCGACATGCGTAGCTTGATGTTTAACATCTTGCTGAGATCTCTCATGACCTGAGACACGAACTGGGGTCCTCGGTCAGAGATGAGACTACATGGAAGCCCATGCACTTTCCACATGTTATCTCTATATAGTTTAGCCATTTGGAGTGCCATTACACTCTTCACAGTGGGAATAAATACTGCTTCTTTGGAAAACCTATCGACTACCACGAGGATCGAGTCATATCCGTCGCTCGCTGGTAAATCGGTAATGAAATCCATGGAGATGTCCTGCCACGGTCCTTCTGGGACAGGATTGGGGTGAATCTTTCTGGCTGGCGGAACATTGGTTGGTTTCATTCATGCACAACGCTCGCATCGTGCACAATATTCTTTTATTTGTGATCGAACCCCTTCCCAGTAATAGTACCGAGTCAGGAGCTCAATCGTCTTGTCGGGTCCACAGTGTCCTGCTACTGTGGAGTCGTGATAGAGGGTGATGACTGATTGCCGAAGGTCATCCTCTTCGGGGACGTAGATCTTGTTGTTGACGACGATGAAATCGCCGTCCATTGTGAACCCTGCAAGAGTTCCTTCTTTGAGTTTGCTTTGGGCCTTTTTGATTCGTTCCAAAGTCTTTTCTTCTTTGCCTCTTATTTCGATTCTTTCTTCGACGGTTCGAATTCACTCTTTAGGGATTACTGTTACTCCTTGGTTGTCGGTTTCTATTCTGATCATGTGATCTTCACGTCTGGAGAGTGCATCTGCTTTCCCCATTTGGGCTCCAGGTTTCCTAATAAGAACGTAATCGAATCGAGATAGGTATTGCGCCCATCTCGCTTGTCGTCGATTAAGGTTCTGAGATTTCATAAAGTATTGGAGGTTGGCATGATCACTCCAAACTTTGAATTGTGGTGCTTCTTCTAGGTGATGTCTCCACTGCTCTAGCGCCAAGATGATTGTGAGCATTTCTTTGTTGGCAATCGTATAGTTACGTTGCTCGGGAGACATACTATGCGATGAGAAAGCTACGGGGTGCCATTTCCCTTCTTTCTCTATTGAGAGAACTGCTCTGGTTGCGAAGTCTGAGGCATCGCATTCTAAGCGGTACTGTGCATTGTCCGCTGGATAAGCGAGTACCGGTGCAGTGGTAAAACTCGCTTTTAATTGATTGAACGCTGATTGTTCCTTCTGCATCCAGATCCAAGCCTTATCCTTTTTGGTCAAATCATTGAGAGGTCTAGATTTGATCGAGAAGTCCTTTACGAATCTTCGATAGAAATTTGCTAGTCCTAAAAAGGATCTAACCCCTTTGACGTTTGTTGGTGTCGGCCATTCGAGTACAGCGTTCACCTTGTCCTTTTCCATCTTGATCCCTTCCGTGGATACTATCATCCTGAGGAATTCTACCTCTTTGACCTTGAACGTGCACTTTTCTGGCTTGATGAAAAGGTCGTTCTCTTCTAACTGTTGTAGCACTTCTAGTACGATTCGGTCGTGTTCTGCTTCATCGTCGGTTTTGGTGAAGACCATTATGTCATCGATGTATACAATGATGCAGAATTGCAGGTCCATGAAGATGTTGTTCATCATTTGTTGGAACATAGCGGGCGAGTTGCATTGTCCAAAGTACATCACCAGGGGCTCGAATGCTCCTCGGTGACACACAAAGGCTCCTTTCCACTCGTCACCTTCTTTGACTCGCACGTTGTTATATCCCCAATGTAGGTCCATCTTCGTGAACATCTTTGATCCTTTCAGCCGATCGATTAATTGATTAATAAGTGGTAGTGGATAATTGTTTTTGATCATCCACTCATTAAGGTACCGGTAATCTTGTACCATTCACTTTTTCCCATCCTTCTTGGAAATAAAGAAAACCGGTGAGGTTTGGGGAGACTTCGAAGGCCTTATATAGCCTTTCGCTAGTTGATTGTCAATGAAGGCATCAACTTCCTTTTGCTCTTCCACCGACATGGGGTAGAGCTTTCCTTTCCTAGGTATGAACCCAGGTTTGAGATCTATGGCGTGATTCCAGGGTTTTCGTTCGGGCATTCGCTCCGATGCTTTCTTAGAGAATACTTCCAAGTACTTGTGATATTCCCTGGGTACCATTTTCTCGACCGTTAGGTCCTTCTTAGGTGTCTCCAGTGCCTTTATTGTATGATATGTGTACGGCATATCGTTAAGTTCCTTTTCTTCCAGTGTCTGTACAAACACTGGGGAGTCCTGAAGGAAGTAGCACGTCCTTGGGCATCTTGTGAGTTTGACTGATCCTTTCTGCCAGTCTATCTCGGGGTTGTGTTTGGCCAACCACGTATATCCCAGTATCACCGAGTTTTTGCCTAGGTTGGTAACTTTGGCTTCTATCTTTTCTTGGTGTCCTTGGTAGTCGATGATTAATTCGGCAGTATGAGTAATGCTGCCTGCGGAATTCCTTGTTCCATTGACATTAAAGACTGGAATTGGTCGGTCCAATTTCTTGGTGGGAATTTGCTGCTTCTTTACCCACTCCTTATCTACGAAGATGCCGTTTGCGCTGCTGTCTAGAAGCGCCCTTGTGGAGTTCATCTTCTGCTTGTGTGTGGCTGGTGCTATTTCCACATCAAGACAGATCTCCCTTTTGAGTTTCATGGACCTGATGAGGATCCGGTCTGGGGTTTCTACCGTAATAGATACATCATTTTTTTGTACTTTATTTTTGACCGAATTAAGCCTGCAATCCCGTGCAGCAAGCTTACTTTTGTAAGTCCCGGTCTCGGTTGAAGAAGTAGAAATACATGATTCGGTATCTGAAATAGTCCTATCCTGGGAGTCGAAGAACTCTTGTTCTTCTTCTCCATAAACTTCTAAATATTTGTATTGGTTACTGGGGCGCTGGAGCTTCGCTTCCAGGATCTCTTCCCCTCGTGGATAAGTGTCTGTGTTACGTATTTTAGGGTCCTTTGCCTTTGTCACACCCAGATCGTGACTCAGGCTCTTCCTTTTCCCTTTTCCATAACTGCTAAGTCGGCAAAGTAGGCCTTCATCGCCTCGAAATCCATTCCTTCTAGGGTCCTGATTCTTGCATCCTCTTTTGATGCTGTCGATGCCACATTCGCATCCGATTGGTCTGAATCCCCAGAGCGAGTCTGGCGGACACGGCTTCTTCGGCTGCAGTCCTTGCGATGCCCTCCCCCAAGGAACTTGCATTGTTCGCATCGTTTCTTGGGTTTGGGACAATCTTTGGCAAGATGAGGTCCTTTGCAGTTAAAACACTGCCCTCTGCTTACCGCATCGACGTCCATAGCGTCGGGGTCCCTACTTTGGCCTTGGTTTCGCGTGTTCGTCGTCCAGACGCGCCCCTGGTTGCGGAGGTCGAAACTCTCCATTGTGTTTCCAACCCTTTTTATCTTGTCCACATAGTTGTAGACGTCCTTCTTCCTTTTCCTGTCCAAGAAGATCTTTCTCATTATTTCCTTCTTGGTATTCTGCTCAAGGAAGAGCACGCCTATTTGTTGGCCGCACTTGGCCTTTTCGTACCAAGCCAGCCATTGGGTGAGGTAAGCCTCGACCTGCTGGTTTGGTCCTTGGCGGTATTTTGATAACCGCTCCGTGAACGTGTTAGCCTCATTGCCAGGCTGGAAACGATTTTTAATTTGTGTGGCCATTTCATCCGGCCCAGGCCATGCATGGTCTGATCCATTTAGGTACTTTTGGATCTGGAAAGAGGCCCATTCCCCAGCTCCGTTCTTGTCCTTTCCATCTTTACTGCCTATGTGGGACCAGATCGCCAAACAGTAGTCCTTGTTAGATGGGAATGCTTCACGATTCATCTCAAAGTAGACCTCCATCTTGGTCCACCAATGAGCGAACAAGTCGTAAGACCCGTCAAAGTGCCCTGGGTCTGGCACTGCTTCCACCTTCTTGTTTATCTTTACCTTGGGCCATGCGGTGATGTGGCAGTGCCGAGCCTTGTCTCCATGTCATTTAGTTGGAGGGTTAACTGCTCTATCATCACCAGCAGTTGGTGGGTTGTTGCATTGTCTCCTGACATCGTGGGAGATGAGGGAGGGGAGGCGAGAGGGGGTTCTGAAGGATTCTCGAGGTCGGAGTTGTCGAGGTGGGGTAGCGTGTCGCGTGGGTCCCACACTTTGCTCGATGACTTGGTTGAGCGCTGCTTCTAATGCAGGCTCACCGGGGACTCTAAAGAATGCTCGGGCTGGTTCCTGAGGGTTGCGTATGTATAGGAGGGGGCATGAGAGAAATTCTTCTACTTCGTCGTAGAAGTCGTCGTATAATGCAAAAGTGTAATCGGGTTCTTCCCGCTTGACCTCAGTCCTATCGAGGGGTAAAGGTGTATCGTCGTTTGGGTCACGTTCAACCTCTTCAGGGATGTAGAGCTCGTCTACTGGCTCAAGCTTCACGTAAGAAGCTGGGAACATCCTAATCAAAAACTTTGTTCGTTTGTATGCCCAACACTGCAGCCGCTGCTGAGGTTGTATCTCAAACGTACAGATATCGGGTCAATAACCTTCCTGACTATCCCAAACACTACGTATGTATCGTAAAAAGGTAAGTGGCCTCACGAGGACCAGGGATGTATCCCGTTCGAAGAAGAAGGAGTTTGGGGCGGTTTTTAAACGCGTTTGACCCACTCGAGGGTACCCCTGTGCCACCCTAGATAGCTAAGCACCTTCTCTGCTGCTAGTGGCAGGGACTATGTAAAAAGGAGGAGAATGAAGATATATAGTAGGTCCGCTTGAGCCTGCAGTCCGGCTGTATCCCTTTAGCACTAGGGGCCGCGCGTCGACGATAAAGAAGTGGAGATTTAGCAGAAGTGTGGTAGGAATATGGTAGTCTAGTTCTAATGTTGCCGACCTTAAGGACTAGCCCTAGGACACAACACTAAACCTAGCTTTATGAGTAGAGACTAGAGCAATCTTCCTGAAGGGAAACTCAACAAGAACTAGACTGGAGTTCTTGGGGCGTTGCATGTTCAATATATATACTCCTACATATGTTTGTACCTATTTGTAAATGGTCTGTGCATAGGGCATAGGGTATGTCATCATAAGTGCGTCATAGATAAGTAAGCGAATCTAGACTAGTTCTAGATCACGGTAATTAAGTAACCTGTACCTGGATCCTTCTAGAATCACGGAGATTAAATACACATTGTGGAACATTCTAGACTGTTCCCACGGTCACGTGATGAAAGCATGATAAGGTCATGTGACCTTGAAAGCACGTGATTGATCACATGACTGTCACATGTTAGGTTAAATAGGAGTCGAATTTAACAGGAACAGCTAGATGGAGTTCCACGGTGGCATAGGATCTTTTCAATTTCATATTCCTCCTTACCTTTGATAAGGTCAGGAGGTGGTTTTGGAAAGTTGGGGCCGTGAATGGGGTTTTCGCCATAGAGCGATAAGAGCAAGGCATGGAAGACAGGATGGATCTTCCATGTCTTTGGGAGCTTGAGTTTGTACATGATTGGAGATAGGACTTTTATTATGGTAAAGGGGCCTTCTTGCTTAGGTGTGAATTTCAGGTTCATTACCTGTCATTTCAAATTGCGAGCTTCGAGCCAGACTTTATCTCCTTTCGTGAATGGGGAGAAGGGTTTGCATGTCTGGTGGGCTATTACTTGTCAGGCAAGCTCGTGAGTGACTAGAGCTTCATCATGTGCTGCAGTCAACTCTTTAAGTCGTGATTCCACGGTGGGAACCAATATGGTAGGAAGAATAGTTGGAAGAGTGATGGGTTTATATCTCATTATTAGGAAGGATGGGGATTTTCCAGTTACAGAATGAGGACAGTGGTTATGAGCGAATTCTGTGTGTGTGATAGAGTCAGCCCAAGTGATAGGTTGATTTCCACAGAAGATGCAGAGGTAGGTTTTTATTTCTTGATTTACATGTTTGGTTTCTCCATCTGTCTGTGAATGATAGGTGGTGGAAAGTGAAAGGTCATATTGTAGGATACATCCGAGTTCTTTGGCGAATTTGGAGGTGAATTGAGGTCTATGATCAGAGATGATTTTTGTGTATAATCCGAAGCAGAGAAAGACCTTGTGGAAAAAGAGAGAAGTAATCTCTTCTGCGGTGACAGTTTTCTTGGTAGGACAGAGAATGACCCCCTTACTAAGGCCATGGTCCACCACGACCAAAAGAGAGTCAAAGCCGGAGAAGGTGGGAAGGTCGGTAATAAGGTCATAGGAGATTTGATGAAAGGGAAGAGAATAAGAGGAGGAAATAGGAGTGGAGGGCAGAGTGGAAGAGTGGATGTTCACTTTGTTTTGCTGGCAGACAGCACAACCAGCAATGTAAGTGTGGACAAAGAAAGCGAGACCAGGCCACCAGAATTCTGCGGCGACCAGCTGGCGGGTTTTAAGGAAACTGGGATGGCCGGCTGTGGTGTGGTTGTGACAATGCTGAAGGATGGTGCAATAAAGGTCGCCATCAGGGGGAATGTAAATGCAGCATTTGTAGGTGAGGATGCTGTCAATATGCTGCCAGTCAGAAAGGTGGGAGGAATGGAGCCATCCATAGATTGGAGGGCTTGGAGGATGAGGAGATTGGAAGAGGAGGAAGAGGCAATGTGGGAGGAAGAGGCAATGCAGGAGGAGAGTGCAAAATCAATGATGTGGACGAAGAGAGAGGGAGGCAAGAGAGTGACACCATCATTATCAGCATTAGAGGAAGGGAGGAGATCAGGACGATAGGATAGGGCATCAGGTCCCGCAAGCTGGGATCTGGGGACATGCGTCAAATGAAGGTCGAAGTCTGTGAGGTCCAGGAACCAATGAGCCTGATGGTGGTTTAAATGTTGGGGGGAACAGAAGAATGTAAGATTCTTATGATCAGTAAAAACCTGGATGGGAAATGGGGACCCATGGAGATAGTGATGCCAGGTTTTGAGAGCACGAATAATGGCAAGGAGTTCCTGATCATAAATGTCATAATTATGTTCTGCAGGAGAGAAGAATTGGGACAGGTAGGAGCACAGATGCCAGTCCCCATTAGTGTCAGTCTGAAGGAGAATGGCACCCAATGCAAATTTGGAGGCATTGGTGGCGAGAGAGAAGGGGCAAGAGGGGTCAGGAAGTTGTAGGGTAGATGTGGAGAGGAAAAGGGATTTCAGCTGTGAAAAAGCCTGGTTATGGAGGGTGTCCCATCTCCAGGGGGTATTCTTCTTGGTCAGGTCAATCAACAGTCGAGTGATATTAGAATAATCTGGGATGAATCAATGGTAAAAATTGGCGAAGCCAAGAAAAGACCAAACGTCTTTGACTTTTGTTGGAATTGGCCATTTTGCTATGCCACCGAGCTTTACAGGGTCCATGGCAAGTTGTCCCAGTCGGACAATTATCCCAAGATATTCTACTTCGGTTGCTGCAAAGGTACATTTCTCTAACTTCAAATGAAGGTCAAGCTCCATCATTCGTTGAAGAACTCATTTAGTTTGTTCAGTATGGATGGCTTTGTTGGATGAGAATATGAGAAGGTCATCCATGTAGATAACCAGCCAACCCTCAGCTGTCATGTCTCTAAACGAGTCATTTATGAATCACTGAAATGTCGCAGAAGAGTTGCAGAGACCAAAGAACATAACTGTTGGTTCGAAGAGGCCGTGATGAGTAATGAAGGCAGCCTTCCATTGATGTCCATTTTTGATTTGGACATTGTTATACCCCCATTGTATGTTGAATTTAGTAAAGAGTTTCACTTCTTGTAATTTATCAATGAGATCAGAGATGAGGGGAAGGGGGTAGGTGTCATGGATGGTATGTTCATTTACATATCAGTAGTCCTGACAGGGATGTAATCCGCTGTCTTTCTTTTTGACAAAGAAAAATGGGGAGGCTTGTGGAGAATTAGAGGGGTGAATTTTCCTGGAGGTGAGATATTTGTTGATGAAATCTTCTGTGGCTTTCCTCTCATCCAGGGTTAAAGGGTATAACTTCCAAATCTTAGGTATAAAGGTTTTGTCAAGATTGATCTCATGATCATAGGGTCAAGAGAGGAGAAGAGATGCAGTGGCTTCCTTGGAGAATACCAGGGCAAATGACTTGTATTCCTAGGGAAGGGTGACCTTTGGTTTAGATTTCTCTATGGCTGCAGCTAGTTCAGTAGTGGTGGTGAGTTTGGCGATTATAGCGGAGTGATTCAGAATGAATTGATTTCCACAACAGAGAAGGTGGAATATGGCTTGGTTGTCCAATGCTCATCTGAGGAATTGATTCTTGCTTTCGTGGCAGAGATAAGAGAATAAGTGATGGTCAGTCACCCAATGGACCATAGTGTCATGGATCCAAGGTATTGTTGGTTTTGGGAATATGCAGTCATGTCAGTTGGTGTCGCGAGAGTGGAGATCATAGAGGAGTTTCGACTGGTCTGTTGATTCAGGAATAGAGATTGTCTTGGTTTGCCAATCTATCTTTGGATTGACATGTCATAGCCATGGAAGTCCTAGGATGAGATTCTCCTTGCCACAGGACATGATATGGAAGATAATGTCATGGGCGATGCCTTCAACGTTAAGGAATAGACGGCCAGTATATCTAATCAGCCCTTGTTTATTTTCAGAGAGGTCGGCATTTCGGATAAGGACTGGGATAGCGAGCTTTGTTAGGGGAAGACGGTTTCTTCGAGCAAATTGGTAATCGAGGCAGGAGATGTCTGCTCCACTATCAATGAAAGCATGGATTTCAACAACTTTCATAGTGTTTGAGGGTACGATGACTTGCAAAGGAATTTGCATGGATTTGGGTTGGGCTTTTATAGTTACATGAACACTATGAGAAGGGGAAGATTGCATTGAAAGATCTTCCCGTTTTAAAAATCTGTTGAAAAAGAAATCCATCTGACGACATCTTCATCATCATCGTCTATCTCTTGCAGGGAAGGTATAGGTTCTTTCACCTCCTTGTCCTTTTTGATTCGTCAAACATTCTTTGTGGGAATAGAGAAGGTGGGGCATGTGGTGCTAAGATGTCCAGCCTTTTAGCAACAGAAGCATAGTCCCTTTTCAATATAAGGTTTTCATTTGTCAGGTGTCAACCATGAAATCTTGATCACGTCCATGTCCATTGCATTGGAATTGTGTGTCTTGGAGGGGGTAGTCTGGGAGAAGGAATGGTATGTCCCTTTGGTGGGTTGTTTGTTCTGTTGGGCGATCTCTTCAGCTCGTTCCCATTAAGTCTGGAAGTGGATCACCTTTGAGTACCATTCTTCTACCTTGGCAGGGACGGTGTCCATGGACATGATACATTTCATCAGGGAGGGGGAAATGCTGGTGGAGAAATATTCAATAAGGACATTGTGATCAGTAATGGTGGCAAGGGCTATGTTATTCTGAAATGTAGAGATATATTCAGTAAGTGATGGGGAGTAAGTTCCATCTCATTTCCTGGTCATGCATGTGGTGGTCAACCAGGCTACTGCAGTACTGGTGACGTCTCATTGCTTAAATGAAGTTTTGAAGGCTGTGATGAAGTCAGCAAAGGAACCGAAGGAAATAGTGGTTCCAGAGATACAATTTGTTCTAAATGTGGTGGCCCAAGTAAGGGCTGAACCTTTCATCATATAGGACAGAGCAAAGGCTATCTTCTTCTTGTCAGTATCATAGACAGCTTTGTTAATGATGAGATAGAACTGGACCATGTTCATCCAGGAACAGAATCTATCGAACGATTTATGAAAGTGTTCAGGAGTTCCAAGGCAGAGTTCAGTGGGTTTCGAAGTAGACATGGTGGACGATGATGGTGGTGGTGGTGGTGGTGGTGGAACAAATACTGAAGGAGGGGGACAAGCGGTTGGTGATGGAGGGGTTGGAGTGTGAGGGAGAGCTAGGGCAGCAGATAGCTGATGTGATAGATCTAGCGAGGGGTCTGGGTCATTGACATTTTGAATAGGAACGTCAGGGTCGAGGAAGTCTTCTTCTGATGGAGGGGAAGGGGCAGGTGAGGAGTCATGGATGTCAGTGAGGCCATATAAGCCCCAACAAGAGTCAGAGGGGGGTCAATGAGAAATGTTGAAGACCTATAATGATGGTAGTCTCAGGAGATGTACACGCTAGTCTTTTGTTATGGTTGGCCTAGATAGGGCAACTATAGACTCGAGCATTCAAGGTTCTTATCTCCAGAGGCTCTAGAGAGATTCAAGGATAAGATTCAATGGATAGAGAGAGACTCTCTGACAGAAGGTGCTGTCTCCAGGGACTCTGGAGAGGTTCTAAGTCGAGGAGTCTAGCATTCACTCAAAGTAGAACGAAGACTTATAGAGGTCCAAGGGAATCACGCTAGAATCTGGGAGACAAGGTGGTAGTTTGAGTAAGACTAGCATGAGGAATAGAAAATACAACTAGTTGGATTTATATATGAGAACTACATGGGAAGAAGCAAACAAAAGGGGAACATAAGGGTAGGTCAAGATATACAAGTACAAGGATTACCATATGTAGCCCCACAATGCTGGTAATCATGAGAATCAAGAGGATAGTTGGACGAAGTGACATGGATGAAGAAAAAAGGTTAAGTGAAACATTGAATTGTAACAGGTTGAAGGACATGTGGGCCTTTACAATTGGATCAGAAGGAAGGGAAGAAAGAATGTCATTATGGAGAGTCTCAAAGTCAAGTAGGACTGTTGCTTGGAGTACTGGAGCTGCAAGTCTGGTGGCTTGGAGGGACAATGCAAGCTGTTCCTGGGTAAAAATAGACTGGAGATTGTGTGGATTGATGTGAGCATAGTCCTTGTCCCTCTCTTTTGGATAGACATCCCAACATCTAGTGAGGGCATTGGGCTTTGCTCCCAATTGACCAGGATGGAAACAGACAATCATATAAAACTGGAAAAGGAACTCTGACCAGTGGGCTTGCTGGCAAGTCAAGAGTTTGGATGTAGCAAAGTATTCAAGATTCTTGTAATCTGTAACAACATTGATTGGAGTACTGGACCCTTCAAGGTAATGCCACCAAGTCCGGAAACATTTGTGAATGGCAAGCAACTTCTTGTTGTATATGTCATAATTGAGTTCTGGGGAAGAAAGTGTGTGTGAATAAAAGACGACTGGTTATACCTCCTGATCCAGACAATGAATGGAGAGGATGCCTGCAATAGCATAGTTGGAGATATTGGTTTCAACAATCATTGGAGTGTCCAGAACCCAGTAGATCAGGATAGAAGTGGAGGTAAAGGCCTCCTTGAGGTTATGGAAGGCAGAATGACAGGAGTCATTGAAGTTCCCTTGTGGATGAGGCAGATTAGAAGAATAATGATGGCAAAGTACTTGTTAATAAAATGATGATAGAAGTTTGCAAATTCTAAGAAGGATTGAACATCCTTTATCTTTCAAGGCTTGGGCAAGTCTTGGATAGCTCAGACTTTGTTGGTGGACATGGTAAGTCCAGATGAAGACAAGATGTATCTGAGATACTCTGTTGAGTCAGTGGACCATTTACATTTCTTGGGCTTGGCAAAAAGTCCATGTTTATGGAGTCTTTGGATGACTTCCTGGATATGTTCATGGTGGGAAGCCTTGTCAGTGGA
>JBBPUP010000545.1:0-12323 GCA_038094735.1 Exsudoporus floridanus
CTACAGTATACTCTCCAACAGTGTTCGTGTTCGCGATGCACGTCGCTTCTCGGTTTGTTGTATATTCGTCTTACTGATCGACCCGGCTCTGACCCTCTTGTGCCTTGCCGTCGGCTTCGTCCCAGTCTGCGCACAGATCTCGTCGGGTGTCCTGTGCATATCCACCTATGCAATATGATTGCTATGGCGACTGTAAGAATTCGAGTGAAAATAGGGAGGGGATCTCGATCTAGCGGCATGGCGCCTATCTTAGACAGCTTGTTTATCCGAGTCCTTTTGTGACAGAATGATTCCACTTAACACCGCATGGTCGGTTTGAACGCGACACGGTCCATTTACCCACACGAAAAGAGCGCAACGGTGCACTTGTTTATTCAATTCGGGTTATTCGAATCAGAGTCGATACAGTACAATTGGCAAAGCTGTGAGTCACTAATTAATTGTGCTCGCGTGAGAACGCCCGACGACGGGGGTATCCCTGTCAGAAGCTGACATGAACAGTTGAACAGTTCTGTTATCCGATGAAATCGGCGAAGCGCGCACTAGTCGAATGACAGTAACTTGACGTTTTTCCGATGTGTGCTTTCGCTGACCCTGTTGCCCCTTCTCTTATAGCGTTCGGCATATAATAAATGCTCAGCGCCAGGAGGACATCCTCAGTCTCCCTCAATATGAGGTCGTTTGTTGCACTCTCTGTCGTCCTTCTCGCGACGTCTGTCTCTGCCTCTCCTGCCTTGACTGTGAAACTGAAGAAGCTCAGTAACACTGGACCGCGTCTCAATAATGCTGTTGAAGCAGATCGTAACCGCGGCGCCTTCCGGAAGTCCTGCACACGTGGTAGACCGATTACTGTTCTAGCGTCCAACCTACAATACGAACTCTACACAACGACCGTTGGCGTCGGCAGCCCACCGACATATTATGAACTCATTGTTGACACGGGTAGCTCCAATACTTTCGTTGGGTAGGTGTAAATGTTCGATTCAAGTCTTGTAACATATGATTTGTGTTGCAGCACTGGCAGCCCATATGTTCGGACCCCTACCAGCATCCCTACAGGGCAGAGTGTGAACGTTAGTTATGGGTTGGGTAACTTTACTGGATTGGAGTGTAAGAGATCTTTAACTTCATCCGAACCTGATCCTTCAACAATAAGCAGACCTTGACCAGGTGACCATTGGACCCAACCTCGTTGTCACCAACCAATCAATCGGCGATGCACTTTCTTCTTACGATTTTGAAGGTGTTGATGGCATCCTTGGTGTTGGACCTGTCGATCTCACACAGGGCACGCTCTCACCCGATACGAATGCAACTATTCCGACGGTCATGAACAACCTTATGTCGCAGGGACTTATCGAGAACCAAGTCCTTGGTGTTTATTTTGCACCCGGAACAAGTGACAATGACACAAGTGAGCATTCAACGCTTGATCTCTGTTTGACATCGAGGCTGAGATGCTGTATATTATAGATGGTGCATTAACTTACGGAGGCGCTGATCCTAGCTTGGTATGAATGCAATTCCCGTATCACTCCTTGTCTCTCGTTGCTTAAATGGTTTATATGCGCCATGTATAGTACCAAGGTGAGCTGACGTATGTTCCTCTGACGGAGACATATCCAGCCGCCTATTACTGGGGAATCAACATCACTTCGTCTATGTACGGTAATGATACCGTCAGTCACACTGTCATCCCCACTTCCACTGCGGGGATCGTCGACACCGGTACTACGCGTATGCTTTTCTCTCCACTCCTACACGGTCAGTCGTTAACTGTCGTGCTCTTCAGCCATCCTCATCGCGGACGACTTATTCGACGTATACTTGAAGGCGATCCCAGGAGCGACATTAGATAACGCCACAGGTCTCATCATATTAACCCCTGACTCTATCCCTCAAATGGGGTCTCTCAACTTCACAATCGCTAACCGAGTGTTCACCCTGGACGTCGCTGCTCAAATAATTCCAATGGATGAGAACCAAGCACTGGGTTTAGAGCCTGGTATACAATATGGTGTGGTGGGCAGCTTAGGGACTTTTGGTCGAGTAGGGCTCGATTTCATTATCGGACAGAAGTTCATGGAGAGGTACTATGCGGTTAGTGGTGGTTCATCTTTGCAGACGCGTACGCCCGTTAAACACTTTTGGCAGGTATTCGACGCGGACGCGAACCGCATTGGATTCGCTCAGACGTAAGCCTTGATTCGTGCCGAACTTGTTTGGATCTGAGCCTTCCCATCCACAGGAACAACACTTATACAACATACCAAGGGTAACATCACCGCTTTTCTGCTGTAGCAGTTTCGCATCTCTTCGACGCTCGTATGGTCATTGGAGATATGTCGATAGACTTTGCTACTCTCGAATGTTTAGTCTGACATCATGGCAATCGCTACCACCACTAGTTTGCTTGGGATTATGCATATTCTTCACGAATATTGTGGGGTCTAAAGAACGCGAAGCGTGACCATAGCGCAAAGTCAGTGTACGAGGACCCAGTGGTCTGTCGGACCTATTTGTTGCGTCCACCGGACACCCGTCTCTGATGATCGGGTTAGCGTACAGTGCTCGCATGAACAGGCGAATTCGGGGTGGCACAGGGGCGTGCGGCTGCGAACCTGTGGAAGATCTTGTCAGAAGACTTTGGCCACTACCCCGATGCCGCCCTTCTAGGGTTGTACAGGTGAACTACCATCTGTGGTCATCGAGCGGAGTTGGTTATCAAAGCAGGTGTCTCCATGGTGCGAGGTATGGCCGGCGCGATCGAACGAAAGGATGGTGGCGTACATATAATTGGGGGAGGCTTCTTATGAGCGATCCTGATCTTGAAGTCAGGAGACCCAGGGTGAACCCTTTAATGTAATTCGAATGCCCGCCAGTAATTTTCCCGTTCCAATGGCAGGTACTGTACCACACTACTTCAGAGTTTCATCGCTGTTCTCGCTCACGGTCTCCAAGCCCGACGCGGACAGCTTCGGCCCCGCCTCACCACTTCACTCTCTCGTGCTCTCAGTGTGGTCGGACTGCTCTGTGGGTTCGTATGAACAACGTGCGTCGCCGCCGGCAGCGTCTTTCGACCTGCTGAACACCTCCGGTTCGTCCGTCTCGTCGATCTACGTGCTCGCGTTGTTCTTTGGCTTGTCGCCTCTGTCCCCAATAATCTTGGCGTCATCGGCAGTTCTGTACAACTTGCGGACTCGCTTGGAAAATCTGGTTCGCGTCTCGAGCTCAATTCCGTGGTCGGCTCGTTGCCATGTGCTCCGGCCCGTCCGTCGCAATACGTCGTTTCGTTCCCCCTCGAGCAATGTGCTGGGCTGATTCGATGTGCTTGCATCCGCGCTGTGCCCCTCGCATTCTTCACCTCTCTGCCTCCAACTCCGAGCTGGACCACTACAGCACTTTATGGATCGCAGCCACTCCTCGGCCCTTTCCTCGCGACCCCATGTTGCTTGGCGTCCTATTGCGCAGTCCCCCTCTTGCCTCATGGGTGTCCCGTGGATTCGATGTGCGTGTCACGGACGTTATTGTCCTCGCTGCGATGCTATCGTCAATCGGGTAGCTCACTGAGGTCGTGGGGCCGGCACCGACACGATCCGCCGGACGTTTGGCCCGTGACGCTTTTGCCCTGTCCCTTTTCTACGGCCTATTCCTCCAGATCTCGCTGACTTTCCTGATCGATGCTTTACCCTTCTTGCTCACTTCTCCCAATTCTCCCCTGGCCTCTCGCGTTGTTTTGTGAGTGAACACGATGCAGTAAGTCCTTCCCTATTCAGTACATTTGAATGAAGGAGCGTATAGCTTGACTTGCCTCCAGTCGAGTACAGCGAGCCTGGAGGGAGATGGCGTCGGTTAAAGTAGACGTAACGAATATACGTAAGGTAGTTAAATGTAAATGTACCTATGGAATGCTCTCCGACAGTCCGTTCGCGACGCGCCCCGTTTCATGATCTGTTATTATTCCCTTCACTGACTCGTTTGATTTTCAGGCCCTGTCGCAGTTGGACGCTTTGCTGCTATCCGTGTGCGCACAGTATTATGCCCTTGTGGAGTGCGCAGCTACCCACGCAGTATCGTCGCTCCGTGATCTCAGTCTTTTTCCTTTGATTTCTCAGAATGAGATTGATCGACAAAGGTTGTAGATCGCCGAAATCCTTCGCGTGACAACGCCCGACCAACGGGGGTAAGAGTCAAATACATCCTATGTCTGAAGTTGACAGCTCGACAGCTTGAATTCTGTTATCCAACGAGGTCAGCAACAGCTGCGAACTAGTCGAATGACAGTAACTTGATGTTTTTCGTACGTTCATTCGCTGATCCTGTGTCCCCTTCTCTCACAATAGTCGCACTATAAATGACCAACGTCAACAGAGCACGCTCTATCTTCCTCCCTGACATGAGGTTGCTTGTCGCACTCTCTTTCATCCTTCTCGCGACGTCTGCCGTCGCCACGTCGGTCTTCACCATGAAACTGACGAAGCCTCGACACAACTCACATATACACGAGGGGTATATTAGAGCAGAACTGGCTCGTGCCGCACTCCTAAAGTCCCGCACGCCTGGTGGACCGACCACTGTTTCAGCGACTAGCTTCGCATACCAAGGATTCATTACAAGCGTCGATATCGGTCACCCAGCGACAAGTTATAACCTCATTGTTGACATCACCTCTGCCAACACGATCTGTGGGTAGGTGTGGGTGTTGGATCCAAGTCGTGCAACATACAAATCTTGTTGCAGCCTTGAAAAACCATATGTTCGAACGGCCACCAGTGTCCCCACAGGGCAAAACGTGAGCCGCAGCTACTATCAGGGGGCCAGTTTTACGGGATTGGAGTGTAAGGGACTTGTAAATTTATTCGAACCTGATCGTTGACAGTAAACAGACCTCGACCAGGTGGCCCTCGCATCCAATCTTGTCGTCACCAACCAATCAATCGGCGATGCACTTTCTTCTTACGAGTTCCCAGATGGTGTCGATGGTATCCTTGGTTTTGGGCGTGTCGATCTCACACGGGGCACGCTCTCGCCTGATACGAGTGCAACGATCTCAACGGTCATGAACAACCTTGTGTCGCAAGGACTTATCGAGCAGCAAGTACTTGGTGTTTACTTTGCGCCTGCAACAAGTAGCAATGATACAAGTGAGTATTAAATGCCTGGTCCTTGTATTCAGTCAAGTCTGAGATCTATAGATGGTGCATTAACTTACGGGGGCGTTGATTCAAGCCTGGTATGGATACTGTTCTTCTATCATTCGTTGTCAGCTCAATGCTTAAATGGCTTATGTGCGTCGCGTACAGTACGAGGGCGAGCTCACGTATGTTCCTGTGACGAAAACACTTCCGGCCGGCAACTTCTGGGGGATTAACGTCACTTTGTGTACTTACGGTACACAAACTATCTTCTCCACTTCCACCGCTGGGATCGTCGACACCAGGCTCGCTAGTATGTTTCCGTCTCCATTCTCACATGGTCAGTCACTAGATCTGACGTAACTGTCGTGCTCTTCAGGTATCTTGCTCGCAGACGATTACTTCAATGCATACTTGAATGCAATCCCAGGAGCGAAGTTGGTCAATAATTCCAAGGCTATCATTGACATTCCCCGTTGCTCTATCAAGTACATGCGACCTCTCAACTTCACGATTGGTGGCCGGGTGTTCACCATGGACGTCGCTTCTCAACTAATTCCAAGAACCCGAAACCCAGCATTGGGTTTAGATCCCGACAAACAATACGGTGTAGTGGCCAAGTTAGGATCAAACAGTGGAGAGGGGCTGGACATCGTCTTCGGATCGTATTTCCTGGAGAGGCACTATGCGGTTAGTCGTGGTTCATCTTTGGAGAAGCATAAACTTATCGAACACTTTTGGCAGGTATTCGACACGGATGCTATGCGGGTTGGATTTGCCCAGACGTAAGTCTTGATTTGTGTCGATGCTTGTTGAAATCTGAAGGTTGCCCATCCACAGGAATAATACCTTTTCAACATACCAAGAGTAACGTGTCGTGCTACCCCTCGAGTACCACATTTCTTCGATCTTCAGATACCCTATCCAACTTGAAATGTAAAGTCAGTAGAGACTTGTCAATAAACTCTATTTTAGTAAGACGTCGCGACCTCTCCGCTACTAGTTTGCGTGATTCCATGTTGGCGGTGTAGTCAAGTACGCCCGATTCTCCGAGACCAGCCATGATGTAATTGTTATACCACTGAGGTGCGGGCAACTGCAGTCATCTGTGGGTCATTTTCTTCTGATGATTTCCCCAGATCAATCATAACGGGTCGGATTTGCCGTTCCGTGATGCCGTTGCCGCCTTGAACTGAAAGCTCAAGCCAACAATAAAAATCAATTAAATACAGTTCGAGAAGAGTGCACGTGATTTACAAATGATGGTCTCAGCTTGAGCCTTCCAAATATCATATCAAGGATCTAGTGTGGTTCAACACGGACCTCCATATTTTAAATCTTACCATCTCGGAATCAGGGTCGACCTAGTCCTCCTTTCTTTCTTTTCCTTCCTTTTGTTCGCCACGCCCTTGCTCTGCTTCGTCAACCTGTTGGTTCTCCGCCATGTCTGCAGCCAACACGACTGTGATCTCGCATACTGTCCATCAACCACCGGGCACCACACCCTTGTCGAAGATCCAGATTCCCTGTCGCTTCAAGTGGCAACCAAGCATGTCCTCTCCTGTCACTCTGGGCATCCTTTCTTGATACACAGCATGCCAGCTCTGTCTACATTTTGGAGCGGCCCCTTCCCATGACTCGTTGGAGGACCAGACAGACCAGGATTCTCTCTCCTGCCCAGGGTCGTCCTCTTCTCTGTATTCTTGTTATTTTGGTGCTCGGTCGTCGCCGGTCCAGGAGACCCGCATCCACGACGATTCGTCCCTGCCTCTGACACCTGCACGGGGTTTCGGTAACATTGTTGGAGTCGGCGAACTTACCTCCTGCTAGGGTACACTGGCGCTCATACGACGTGTTCGAGAAAGCTCGGGTAATGGGGACGATAATGCTTTCGACGCAGTCTGCAGCGTCGAGCCTCCTGATATCATCTCTTGTATAGGTCGAGCACCCTACTGCAGGATACCGGGCGAATCTCAATGTCATGGTTTTTCAATCTGTCTATCGCGGGCCATAAGGATGTAAAGTCACGCATTGTGAAACAACTGATTTACTGAACATTCGTAAGTTATGGGCTGGCTAATATAATTAGGGAGAGCTGTCTAATATCCTGGGAGGCAAATTTTGCAGATGGGATTGTTTGCTGTGTCCGCCGAACTAGGCCTCAGGGCTACGTACAGTGCGTGCATGGACAGGCCAAGGGTGGTGTCCAGCGTGCCGTTTAGCTCTCCTCAAGGGTTAACCTCTACCCCGGCCTCTCCAAGGCTGTTTAAGTGAACTGCCATCGGACGGAATTGGAAACCCAGGACAAGTACGCGCGAGATGCGAGGTGTGATCAGCGCAGGATAATCAGGTGAGGGTAGGTGGGGAAGAGGCTTCTCATGAGCGATAAGCTAGCTGCAGACGAGGTGCTTCCACGGTCTGGCCGAGCGAACAAGACCGCTTTGGTAACCATCTTCTCGTTCTGGTGCAGTGCTACGCTGGAACTAGCCAGAGTAGATTCCTCACCTACCCAACCTGAGTCTGAATTTGACCAACGATGACGTAATAGGTTGGGGCTTCTCCCCACCTCCTCCCAACAAGCTGGGCGCCTCCGGTTCGCCCGGATGATCGCTCGACGTGTTCTTTGACTCGTCACCTCTATCCAGAGTGATACTAGTGTCATTGGCAGCTCTGTACGCCTCGTGCGCTCGCTGGGTAGATCTGGTGAGCGTCTCGAGCTCAATTCCGTAGTCAACTCGTCGCCGTTTACTTCTACTCGTCCGTCGTAAAGTGGCTATATATGTTCCCCTCGGGTAATGCGCTGGGTAGTTTCATGTCGCAGCGATCTCGTTCGTGGACGTATCCGTTCGACCGTCTTCGTCGACGATATATTTACGCACCCGACCTGCTTTGTTGTCTTCCCCTCCAACTTCAAACTCGTCTCCCGCCGCCTTTTGATGGCTCGCAACTACCTCTCGGCCCTCTCGTTGCGATCCATTGTCACTTGGCGTCCTCTTGTGTGGTTGTCTTCGTTTCGACCTGTGCGTGCTCTGTGGATTCGGTGTGCGTGTCGCAGACTATATTGTCCTCGCTGCGACACCGTCGTCATTCGGGTTGCTCACCGAGGTCGCGAGACTGACGCCGTCGGTCGTTCGGTCTGCGACGCCCCCGCCCGGACCCCTTGCTGCGGCTTGTTCATCGAGCCCTCGCTGACTGTCTTGACCGATGCACTAACTCTCGCCGAACCAAGGAATGTGTAGCTAATCGCTGTGAGACCGGGGGAAGATGGCGGAGACGTGCAAGCGGATGGAAAGCGTTGATGTTGCTCCCCAACCGGTCCGTTCACGACGCACCTCGTTTATTCTCTATTCGTCTTACCCATGCAGTTAAAGTTTTGGGCCCAACGCAGCTTCGTGCCTTGCCTTCGGCTTCGTCGTCCGTGCGCGCACTGTCGTCAGGTGTGGAGGGCGCAGCCACCCGCGTAGTTTCGTCGCTCCATCAGTCGAGTTATTCCAATCTTTTTCTTTTAATTTCTCAGAATCAGACTGATCGGAAAAGGTTGTAGATCGCCAAACCCCCTCGCGCGAGAACGCACAACAGCGGGGGCAAACACATCCCGTGTTAGAGGTTGACAGTTCGACAGCTCTGTTACCCAGTGAACTCGGCAAAGCTGCGAATTAATCAAATGACAGTAACCCAACATTTTTCTGACGATGTCTTCGCTGACCCTCTTAGTTGGCCCCTTCTCTCGTGGTGATTGCACTATAAATGTCCAACGCCAGCAAAACACACTATCCTCCTCCCTTGACATGAGGTCATTGGTCGCACTCTCTATCGTCCTCGCGACGTCTGCCCCTGCCTCCTCGGTCCATTCTCTTACGCTGACGAAGCTCAATCGCGTCGGTGGGGTTGCTGAGGCAGATCGTTGTCGTGCCGCCTTCTTAATGTCGGGTGAATGTTGTGGATCGAGTACTGTTCCAGTGACCTACCTGGGATACATAGTACATACAGCAAGCGTTGGTATCGGTCGCCCGCCGACATATTATAACCTTGTTGTTGACACCGGATCCTCCAACACTTTCTGTGGGTAGGTTGGACGTTCGATTCAAGTCGTGCAATATATGATTTTTGTTGCAGCACTGGCATTCCATATGTTCGGACCCCTACCAGCATCCCTACAGGGCAAAGTGTGAACGTTACTTATGGGTCAGGTAACTTTACGGGATTGGAGTGTAAGGGGTCTGTAAATCTATACGGATCTAATCGTTGACAGTAAACAGATCTCGACCAGGTGACCCTCGCGCCCAATCTTGTCATCAAGAACCAATCAATCAGCGACGCACTTACTTCTGAGGGGTTCCAAGGTGTCGATGGCATACTCGGCGTTGGACCTGTCGATCTTACACTGGACACGCTCTCACCCGATACGAACGCAACTATTCCGACGGTCATGAACAATCTCGTGTCGCAGAGACTTATCGAGGAGTTTACTTCGCGCCTCCAACCTCCGACAATGACACGAGTGAGTACTCAGTGCCTGATGCTTGTTTTCCTAAATGGCTGAGATATTATATATCGTAGATGGTGCAATAACCTATGGAGGCATTGATTCAACCTTGGTATGAGTGTGATTCTTGTATCCTTTGTTGTCTCTCTGTGCTTAGATGGCATTGTGTACAACATGAGGGCGACGTCGCGTACACTCCTCTGACCACGACATATCTGGCCGCCCAATACTGGGGCATCAACATCACTTCGTCTGCGTAGGGTAATCGCACTCTCAGCCACACCATCATTCCCACTTCCACTGCTGGGATCGTCGACACTGGTACCACGCGTATGTTCCGTTTCCTTCTCTGTTCTTACACGGTCAGCCACTCGATCTAATGCAACTGTCGTGCTCTCCAGTTGTCCTCCTCGCAGACGATTTCTTCAATATATACTTGAACGCGATTCCAGGAGCGACGTCGGATGAACTCTTGGGTGTTATTGTAATACCTTCTAGCTCTATCGCTCTAATGGAGCCTCTCAACTTCACGATCGCTAACCGGGTGTTCACCATGGACGTCGCTTCTCAACTAATTCCGATCAATGAGAACCAAAGGTTGGGTTTAAATCCTGACACACAATATGGTGTAGTGGCACCCTTGGGTACCAATAGCGGAAATGGGTTGGACTTTGTTCTCGAAGAAAAATTCCTGGAGAGGTACCATGCGGTTAGTCGTGATTCTTCTGCGGAGAAGCGTAAATATGTTGACGATTTTTGGCAGGTATTTGACGCGGATGCGAACCGCGTTGGATTAGCTGCTACGTAAGTCTCGATCCCTGTCGAGCTTGTTTAAACCTGAAGCTTGCCCATCCATAGGAACAACACTTTTACAACATACCAAGAGTGACATGTCATCGTGCTGCCCCTCGGGCGCCACATCATGTCTTCGATACCCAGATACCCAAATAAAGTCCGAGTCACCGGAAATATCAGTGAATTCTACCGATGTCGAATGTTTAATAAGACATCACGACGTCTTTGTTGAGACCCCTGCCGCTAGTATATTGCGTGATTCCATGCTTGTTGTTCCTCCAACACCACTGTATTCGTTATATTGCGGCGGGGTAGATAGCTCCAGTCATATGGATCATTAGGATGGGAAGAGCGCTCGTGGAGGTCAAGAGGTGGCTCTATTGCGTTGCTGCCCGACCTCGGGGCAAGGAGAACGGAATGTCAATGATTGATCAGGTTAAATTAGAAGGATCAAAAGAGAGAAGTCATGGGAAGATGAACTTAGCTGCCGAGTTTGACTATGCGAAGTTTCAGCGGCATCACGGAACAGCAAATCTGGTTTGTGATCAGGGCGGCGATCGAGGATAGCTCGACTGAGCCGCAGTCGAGATACTCATGTTCTTGGAGAATACCTGTGTTTCTGCGGATTGCAAATCTGTGTATATCGATGTCTTGCGGACCATGACATTTAAATCTTCGGCGTGACGGTGGGCTAGTGAGTCCCCAGGTAAGGGTTTACAGCCGCCAATAAGATTGAAAGGCTCTTGGACTCTCTCGTTCGCTTTCATGTTGTGCCATACCCGTCTTCTCCTCGAAGTGCCATCATTGTTGAGGCAGGCCAAGACATCAGGGGCTTCATTACACATTCATGATGATGTCTCTATATGTCATGCGTAGCTAGCGCCGGGATCTTATTCAAGCGATTTGGAACAAGGTTTCGTCGTGCCATTCTCCGTTCACTATTGGGTAATAAGCAATGTCTGAAACTAGGTTACTCTCGACAACCTTTCAGTTTAATACCCTTCCAGAGCAGTCTGGTGACCAGACCGTTCTATGAGGCAAGCCGTCGATAGGCGTACCTGCAGAGCTCTATGTTCAAGTAGCATCGCAACTCCACGAATTCCCTACTGTCCTCGACATTGGTGGGACAGGGCAGTATCTGAAACGATCCCTACCTGACGACGATCGCCGAGAGTGCGTTCGCTCCACCGAGAATCAAGTTTAACGACACGGCAGGGATCCGATTATTCCCCTTGCCAGCACATTTCTCAAATGGTATGGCAAACAATGACATCGTTCATGTCACCCATCTTCAAACTCATCGACTTCACCGACGGTCGTAACCGATCACAATCTCCGATGCGCACTTCATCCCTGTCTCGTGAGAAAACAGACGCCCTGCGACGTTCATCAGCTTCGAACTACCGGAGTCGAACATACGGCGTATGAATCGATCAATGGAATACCCACGAATGTCTGACACACTTGTTCTGCTTCCTAGTGAACGATGTTCCCAGGAGACAAAAGTGTCGGCCGAGAAGGACTCGCGGCGGAACTCGAAGCGAGGGTATATTTTTTCCTTTTTTATATATTCCCCCGGGACCTGGATTTAGTCGTGAACGACGTTAAACTGGAGAGGCTCCGCTGAGGAGACGTGTGACGGTTGTGGCTATCGCCATCATCTTGGAGACATCGGTAAGTAGACGAACGCTGCTAGGTAGTGAGCTGGGTCCGGTCGTCCAACCCATCCAATGCTATACCTGCTTAAATGGTATGAGACTATATTCGACATACTCAACCTCGACTCGGAGAACGAGAGACCCTTTGCGAACGTCCAGCTTACATGTGGCACTATTTTGTTCTACTTCCCAGCAGTGGGCGACGGTGTTACCAGGAGACGGGGTGGCAGTGATTGATAAAGAATGACG
>JBBPUP010000547.1:0-16893 GCA_038094735.1 Exsudoporus floridanus
TCAGCATGTACGACTACTATCTAACGGGATCAGAACTCGGTCAAAGGCTTTAATACGAAGCGCAAGGAACAAGACGTTGAAGACGACCAGTGACAATATTCTATCTCTGCGGTGCTCGACTTCTCACACCATATTGTCATTTCCTCCTGAGAGGCAGAGTACGCCGAGACATCAGTATCATTTTTACCGCTCCCAGTCTAACATTGCCCCTTCTGTGCTTTCTCCGCGGCCTGAAATAGGTACTCGATGTGTGTCAACGCTGGTCGATCCCGCTACTGATAATGGCAAGCCAGACGCAGCTGCAAAAAATAGTTGGTAGTGTATCGTCTCTCCCCCTCCTCGCTGTCTTCCCGCCGCATCCATGCCTCGTCCTCCATGTCGACCATGGTCACGAGCGGGACTCCTCCGTACTCCTACTCTTCAAAAATCCCTGCATCGCATTCACATCCGATTCGACCTCCATTCCTCCGGGACCATTCGCTCGAGAACACGAGGAAGGAATGAGTGGATGACCGTCGTCAGCGAACGAACGCTTGAAGGACCGGTATACGACCCGCAGTACCACCACGAACCGCCAGACCCTTTCGAACGATAAAGCGTGTGTATGGGTACAGAAGCCCCGTGGATGTGCTCCGCGGCAGTAATGTTATTCATTGGAGCTCACGCTTCAACCATCAGAGAGTCTGGTACCGGAGATCGCATTGGTGGGGTGAAGACAAGATGGTCTAGGGCGTTCAGATACCTTTTCCCGCCGACTGGATTGTGGGCTTGGAAAGTCCTAGCCAAGCCCAGTTGTGTAATGTTACTACCTCAGCGTTGACGTACTCCGAGTCATACGATGCCACAGTATCGAGCGACGGAAGCTAGATTGTCAGTGCAGGACAAGAGAAAATAGGATTCAAAGATGTCCAAGAAAGAATGGCGTCGTTAGAGTCCAAGCATCCATAGTAATTCCAGCCAAGGGCTGCAAGTCTGCGCTGTCATATGGGCATCACATTCTCCATTTCGCCTGCGCCGCATGAATCGGATAGCTTGAAACACATTCCCGCTGTTCATTCCACGCTCTAGATCTACCTGCCCGTTCGGTCGGTGCGCCAACAAGGGTTCGACCCGCCCGGCATCGTTTGGGTTTGCAACAGCTCTGACCAGACACCGTCCTGCCCATCATCCGCGCGTGTATAGTCTGATCGACGGCCATTGAGTGACTATTCGCGCGCGCTTAATTGTGGACGGAGGGTGACACAAACCCAAATGAATTGGACAGTCGATATCTACATCCCCGCGATACAGTGTGGTGATTACGCACATTGCAGCGAATCAACCGGATCAATGTGTCTCGTCATGTGCACCTGAGCGGAAACACAACAACCACGCGGGAAACGTGATCGCAAGTGTAGCATAGCCTGATGCTTCTCGATGCTGATTCGCTCTGAGTCTCACAACGAAGGTTAAAGAAAAGCAACGCGCACCGTTAGATGGACCCCCGCAGCCGAGAGTTGAGATGAACCATTCGTTTGTTGTGCCTAATAGGACGTGAATTATTGTGACGAGTCTTCGATCGCCAGAAAAAAACGCACTGGGCGGGCTTCGTTTCCGGCTGCAGACCCTTGTCCGCTATGGGATGTATCTTCGTTCGGAGGCTTCGTAGCAGTGACCTTGGCGGACGATTTTTTATCCTGTAATGCTTGATGAGTCCCTGTATACGATCTCGAGACACAACAAACCTCTTGTCTTTTCCACGATTTCGCGACCGTTCGCTAGAGTGGCATGTTAGGCGGATGACATCTTGTTGTCGATCAAAGAGCACTCACTGCCTTGCGTTGACCTGCAGCCATCCACGAAGGCCCTTCGTCGGTGACGTCCACTCTCGGTGATGAGTGGGAAGGAGGTCGAGGATTGGCAGGCGCGCGCGGCCTTCCAAACAGCCGACTGACAGGTTTAAGTGAAGTGGGGCTCCTGTTACTCTTCCTCTGCAGCCATTTCGTAAATATCGAGCGACCCGGCGGCGACCGGACAGTGTCCAGATTCTCGTGTGCATGTGCCTCTACAGGGGAGGTCACTGGGGGGAGATCCGATGATTGTGAGATGGGATGAGAGGGGCCTGCTGTCGGGATCTCATCTTCCCGGAGGTGACCAGACGAGGTGGGGGAAGAAAGCTGTAGTAGAGGATCAACACAGAAGCAAGAAGAGAGTAAAGTGAACACAAACCTCGTCATAGTCGAACTCGGCTGGCGTTCTCGACGAATCCTCGAGCTACGTTATCATGAAAACCCGTTTCTAAGGGTAAACAAACAAACTAATACCTCGAGGAGATCAAGATGGTCGCTGTCGGACTCGACTCGACTGGGTTCCTGCTGCACGTACGCAATGGCGGAGTCAGAACAACTATTTTTGCGACGGAACGACGAAATCCTACTGGGGTGGAGCTAGATGCATTGCCATTGTGGTTGCCCGATGTCAAAGGCCGTTGGACTTGTTCGGAGGCAGACACCTACATAGTCTGTCAACATGGGGGATAGAACATGGCAAGAATGAATACTTACATTGAATGGACCATACTTGTCTGGGAGAATCTTGCCAAGATCGCGAATGGCGATTTTCCCATCCCATCGACCAGTCGCAAGCTGGGTGTTGTCCGGTGAGATGGCGACCGATCGAACCTGTTTGGTGTCCTCAATGACAGGGCCAATGCGAGCCAGTGTGGATGAATCCAGGAATGAGATAGAATGGTCTGTAAAGGTAGCCATGAATTTCCCATTGGCGGCTAGAGCAATCGAAGGGACGCCATCATGGAGATCTTGTGATTCGGTAAGTTGGGCACCAGTGGGGACATCGAACACCACGAATTTCTTGTTGCGGGATCCCGAAAAAAGTTGCTTAGCGTCATTTGACCATGCAAGTGGAGTGGTGGCACCAGGTTGAGGTGTGATCGTATTGATGGTGACGAGCTTGTCACCGGTATGACTGCTGACGATATGGACAGTCCTCTGGCAGGCAGTGGCGAGATGCTCGCCAGTCGGAGAGAATCGTACTCCACTGACCCAACTGTCATGTTTGAGCGGGCCGACGAGTCGCTCCCCACCCGGAATGCTCCAGATGCTCACTTCATTGGTATTAGTCCCAGTGGCAAACCTCGCCGAATCGGGGGAGACGTCGACAGTATCCACCACTTTTCCGCCCTCCACATCGACAACCTTTTCGTGCATTTCTCTGTCCCACACACTTGCCCCCATTCCAGCCCCACAAACTATCCACCCGTGATCCCTTGACACGGAGATGGCGTACACGGCACCCATGCCTATTTGCTTTCCCACTTCTTGACCATCTGCGAGTCGCCATCCTCGAAGCCCCTCGTTATTCCCGCCTAAAACATGTTTTCCGTCGGAGTGGAACGCGACTGCCCACACCGACCCAGAGCTACCGGTGTCAAGTAGTATCATTCGGTCTTACTCAACAGTCAGCACGACTCAATGGTTCCTCGGAGCTACTACGCACCGGTATTCGTCGATGACATTCTCAGCAATAGTACACAGTCGTTGGTGTGATAATGGCACGGAACAAGGTATTTCGGCTTATTCCTGGTGCTCAGCGTTGCTCCATAAATAGAATTTTCCTTGTTCTTCACACAGGTGCCTCGTGGCTTTGGCGCTTATTCTGACTCAGATCCTTGGTGCAATAACCAAGCGGCGAAGCTTTCCGTCCTTGCCACCTGTAGTATGGAACTTGCGAATGTTCGTCACAGCTTGCCTACAGGACTCGATTCACGACGGGCGTGCAATTCGCATAGGCCAACTCATGACATCCCGTGCACAGTCCGGCTTGTTCCCCTCGAACTCCGGTACAACGTACTACGTCTACCTACATGACATTCACATGTATGGGGAGACGTTGTCGTTTCCTGTGCATTTCTCCGAATAGCTCGAATGAATACGCTCATGCACTATCTCATTGATGCCAGAAATGCCCTCTGAGTCGTACGCCCAGCCCTAAGTTCCCCCGTCCACCACGAGCAGTCTACCTCACAGCCGTCCGCACGGAATCGACTGGATCGGCAGACATCGCTTTCAAATATGGAAGTGGATCCTACGAATGCGATATACGCGTCAGTGTGAGCGAACGCATAACATTGTCTATTGTCCTATACTCCCATTAAAGACAAGATCGATAACCCCCGTTCACCCATTATCGAAGACTCGCGCGAGCTAGCGGCCACTTATCCTCTATGCGACCAGTACGCTTCCCCCTTGTGGAATTTGGGTGGGCTGACGGATTCCCCGGATACGAATATCCCCTGTGATCTGTCGTTCGCACCACAAGATGTATACATGCACTAGAAACAGATTACGCGGCCGACGATCTTGCGCACCCAATAAAGTTCACTCAGTACGTTAGACACATACAAAGACGGTGGATCAAGATTTGAACATCTGAGACGCACTCACAATGTACGACTTTACGTATACAGTCGGTGCGTCCGAGACGTGACAACGTTTGACGACTTTGCTGTTGCAGCCCTCGACACGATTCTTCTGCTCTGGGCATATCTTTGGATGGCTGCGGGTGCGAAAAAGACGAAGAGGTCGACGTCAATGGCGAACTCGTCTCCCTGGTCAGAAACGGACGCCGTGTAGACATGACTCGCGCATGTTCTGATGGCGGGTATCTCTGGCTGTTGGTCCAGTACTGCTGACGCCCATCCTGCGGGACCAGCACTCGGTCATAGACTTTAATACGGAGCGCAAGGGACAAGACGTTCAGGGTGACCGACCGTTTTCCACCCCAGCGATACTTGCGCTGTCTTCCACGACTTCTCATCCCATAATTGTCATCTGCGAGTAGAGAACCACGGCTATCTTGTCCATGCGGGGTTCGTGTCGATATTGAGGCACTTATGTGACTGGATGGATATGAGTGGCAGCGCTGGCAGGGGTGTGGGCGTGGGGGCTGGGCGAACGTGAGTCCTTGGAGGCTGGGAGACGCTGGGGGAAGTCGTGAGGGGCGCCGGTATGGATGTGGGAATGGGGAACGCGATGAGGGACCAGATCAATTCAAAGGACGACAGGGACGCAACGACATTGGCGAGGAGAGCGTTGGACATGACGGGTACGAGCATAATTAGGGATATGCTTCGACGCCCTATTGTTCTGCATTTGTGCCTTGGCAGGATTCAGTCATAGAGTTCGTATGCATGTATGTGGATATCCTGGCAAGCTCGATCATGCGTCAACTATCAGCGCTATTCATACTACTGGTACTACAAACTGAGAGATACGACAGACGAGTGACTATCCTGGCGAGCTACGAGGGAATACAAACAGAAAGAAAGTCCAGATATTCATAACCCAGCTACGTGCATCGCATCGAGTTACCTGGATCAATGTGTCCCATCTTCGACACGCGAGCTGCAACAAACCACCCACGAGGGCACCCTGAGTGCGATGAGAGCATCGCCTGATCCTCCCTGATATGGTACTGTGAGTGTAAGGATGTATGCTAAAGAAATGATGCGTACTACTACATGGATTGTCCTAGCCAAGGGTTGAGGTGGACGATTCCCTCGTTGCACCTAATGGAATATCAGCTGTCGTGACGAGTGCTGCCATCACCAGAAAAAGATGATTGATGCACACCACTACATGGACCATTTCTGCCGAGGGTTGAGATGAGTTATTCTCTTGTTGCGCCTGACGGAATATGAGTTGTGGTGACGAATGCTGCCATCGCCGGAAAAAAAAAAAGATGATGCGCACCGTTAGATGGACCCCCGCGGCCGAGGGTTGAGAAGGATCAGTCGCTTCTCGTGCCTAATAGGACGTGAGCCCTCATGACGATATTCACCATCCCCAGAGAAGAGAAAGAACGCACCGGGTCGGCTTCGTTTGTGGTCGTAGAACCTTGTGCAGTGCGCGAGGCAGGAGATTCGTCCTACATATAAAATGTGATGAGTCCATTCATCCGAACCCGAGGCACAACAAACCTGCTTTCTCCTTCCCGACCCTGCGGCCACTCGCTGGAATAATATGTATGTGTTAGCACATTACATCCGATCATATCAAGGAAGGCTACCCACAGGGGTAGGTCGGGCTGCAGCCATCCACGAAGGTCCCTCGTCAGCAGTATCCACTCTTGGTGATGGGTGGGAAGGAGGTCGAGGATCGGCAGGTGCACGCGACCTTCCAAACAGCTGACTGACGGGTTTAGGTAAAATGGAGCCCCTGTTACGCTTCCTATGCAGCCACTTCGTAAACATTGAGCGACGCCGTGGCGGCGGGACAGTGCCCAGATTTTCGTGTGTACATGCCTCCGAAGGAGAGGTCACTGGTGGGAAATGCGATGGTTGTGATACGGAATGCAGCGGGCCTGCTGGCGGAATCTCAACTTCGGGGAGATGGCCAGACGACGTAGGGGACGAAGGCTCCAGAAAAATCAGTACCGAAGCAAGAGGGGAATAAAATAAGCACCAACCTCGTTATAGTCGAATTCGGGTTGCGCAAGCGTACTTGACGGAACACCGAGCTATGCTATCGTGAGAACTCGCGTCGACTCGGACCGAGAAACGAACGAACTGATATCTCGAGATCGTCATTGTCGTGTTCCTTGGATTCCACAGAAACTTGCTGTTGTACGTACACAATGACGGAGTCAGCACGGCTAATTTGAGGACAGAATGGCGAAGTCCTACTGGAGTGGAGCTGGATACATCGCCATCATGGTTGCCCGATGTTAAAGGCTGCTGGACTTCTTTAGGACCAGATACCTACATATTTTGTCAATGTGCGAGATGGAAAAGAGCAAGGCACAAACACTTACATTGAATGGACCATATGCGTCTGGGAGGATCTTGCCGAGATCATGGATGGAGATTTTCCCATCCCATCGACCAGTCGCAAGCTGGGTGCTGTCCAGTGAGATGGCGATTGACCATATCCGTTCACGATCCTCAATGACAGGGCCAATATGAGCCAGTGTGGATGTGTCCAGCAACGAAATGGAATGGCCAGCAAAGGTAGCGAGGAATCTCCCATTGGCCGCTAGTGCAACAGAGCGGACCTCGTCGTCACCGCCATGAATGATTTGAGATTCGGCCGGTTGTGTCCCACTGGAGGTGTCAAACGCCTTTATTTTCTTGTCACGAGATGCAGCAAAAATCTGCTGACCGTCGCCTGACCACGCGATAGGAGTGCTCGCACCATAATCAGGCGTGACTACATCGATGATGATAAGCTCGACACCAGTGTAGCTGTCGAAAATGTGGATCCTCTTGTCGGTGGCGGTGGCGATGCGGTCGCCATTGGGAGAGAAACGGACTGCAGTGATCCAACTTGAGTGTTCATGCACATGTTTGAGCGGGCCAACGAGTCGTTCCCCACCAGGAATGCTCCAAATACTTGCTTCCCTATTCTGATTCCCGGTCGCAAACCTCGTTGAATCGGGGGAGACGTCGACGGCATCCACGGTGATGTCGCCCTCCACGTGGATGGCCTCTTTTCGCATCTCTCCATCCCTCACGCTCGCTCCCTTCCGATAAGTTCCACAAACTATCCACTGGTCGTCCCTTGACACGGAAATGGCCAACACATCCATTCCTGTTTCCTTTCCCACCTCTTGACCATCCGAGAGTCGCCATTGTCGAATCCCGTTGCTCGTCCCACCTAAAACATGCTTTCCGTCGCGGTGGAACGCGACTGTCCACACCCGATCAGCGTAACTAGTATCAAGCACTATCGTTTCGTCTTATTGAACAGTAAGCATTGCTCAACTACTCCTCAGAGCTCATACGCACCGGTATTCATCGACGACATTCTCAGCAATGGTACACAATCGTTGGCGTTGAAATGACAAGGGGTTTTGGTCTACTCTTGCTGTGCAACGTTGCTCTATAAACATGTTTCCTTATCTTTGCACAGGTACTCCATATCTTTGGCGCTTATTCTTGCTCGGACCCTTAGTGCAATGACTAGGTGAGGGCGAAACTTTCTGTCTTTGTCACCCGTAGTCTTTCCCTGGGACCGACGAACGTCCGTCACAGCTTGGCTATAGCATCGAGGATGTACAATCCCCATGACCGAATCGTGGCTTATCTTGCACAATATCTGGCTCGTTCACGTAAATCAAGGGCCCACTCAGACCCTGGACCAATGTACGTCTACCTACGCCACATTCACACGTTTGGCCCGCAGTCTAGGTGTCCTCGCTTCCTGTGCGTTCATCCCAAGCTCGAATCCTTCACACACCACCTCGTTGATGCTAGCAATGCTGCCGCACACTCAACGCCAAGTTCCCTTGCGATCGTTGCATCACGGGAAGCCCGTCTCACAGCCATCCCCCTGAAAGCTATAGAATCGGTAGAGATCACTCTCGAATCTATGCTGTGTTGAAAGTAGATCCTACAAATGCGGTATGATCGAGTGCAAAGTTTATCTAATACGCCTACTCCCACGCATTTTGCATATGTCGGAACCTCGCTGAGGATGAAGAAGGCATTGTCCTCATCGTCAGCGCAACGAGGGAGGACCTCGTTGCGGGCTGCATCTCCGCAAGCCTCGACTCCTCCAGCGAGCCAGCGCCCCCAATTGCACATCACACACCCCCTCATCTCCACTTTTCAGACCGCCTTCTTTCTCGGCAACTTCTCCAACGGTAGTACGCGAACACGGCGAGTCCGTCATCTTTACACACCCGTCCATTCTCGACCTCGTGCGCGCATGCATGGCGGACTGGGAAACTGGCGTCCGCTCCCCGTGGCTCGTACGGTAGTGCTTGCTAAGCCATGGACGAGTAATGTAATTTGAAACGACAGCAAGAGTTTGTCGATGCGGAGTTCGTATCGACGTTGGGGCACTTGTGTGACTACATGGGTAGGAATGGGGGCATTGGCGTGGGCTTGGATGCGGGCGTGGGGGATCGGGTGAGCCTGAGTCCTGGGGGACTGGTGACCGTTGGGGGAATCGGAATACCTGTATGGGAGTGGTCATGGGGACTGTGACGAGATGCTAGATCAACTCGGAGGACGACAAGGACACAACGGTGTTGGCGAGCAGAGTAATGGACTTGTTGATAGATACGAGCATGATTGGGGATATTCCTTTTTTTCTGTAGGACTCAGTTGTAGAGTTCGTATGTATGTATGTGAATAATCTAGTGATCTCGAACACGCGTCGACTATCGGGCCTATCACACTAATGGTACCACAAACTCAGAGAAATGTTCAGATATGACGGACGAGTGACTATCCTGGCGAACTCAATCAAGGAGAGATTATCAGGACATTTTACAAACAGAAAGAATCGACAGGTTTTCATGATCCAGCTACGTGCATCGCATCAATTTACTTCGATCCATGTGTCCCATCTTTGACACGTGACCCGCAACAGACCATCCACGGGGGCACCCTGAATGCAATGAAACCATCGCCTGATCTTCCCTGATGCGGTGTGAGTGTAAGAGTGTATGTTAAAAGAATGATGCATACCACTACATGGACCCTCCTGGCTGAGAGTTGAGGCGGAAGATTCTCTTGCACCTAACGGAATGAGGCCTGTCGTGACGTGTTACCAGAAAAGCATAAATGACGCGCACCGTTTGATGGACTCCCGTGGCAGAGCGGTGAGATGGATCATTCGTTTGTTGCGCCTAACAGGGCACGAGCTGTCGTGACAAGTTCTGCAATCGCCAGAAGAATGATGGGTTGGATACACCATATCCGATTGTCGATCAAAGAGCACTCACCGGCCTGCGTTGATCAGCAGCCATCCACGAAGGTCCCTCATTTGTGGCATTCTCTCTCGGTGATGAGTGGGAAGGAGGTCGGGGATCCGCAGGCTCACGCAACATTCCAAACATTCGACTGAGCTTAGGTAAAGTGGGGCCCCTGATCCTCTTCCTGTATAGCCACCTTCTAAATGCCGAGCGAGCCCGCGGTGAGTCGGAGTCGACAGTGTCCATATTTTCGTGTGCATGAACGTCCGAAGGGGTTACTGGTGGGAAATGCGACGATTGGGATATGGGATGAGATGGGCTTGCTGTCGGTACCTCATTGTCCTGGAGATGGCCAGAGGACGTAGAGGTCGAAGGCTGCAGCAGCATTAACATGGACACAAGAGGAGATTAAAGAGAACACTAGCCTCGTCGTAATCGAATTCGACTTGAGCCGGCGTGCTCGACGGAACCTCTGGCTATGCTATTTTGAGAACTCGCGTCAAGGGAAAAGAAACGAACTGATACCTCGAGAAGATCACCATTGTCACCGTCACTGTGTCCTTCGGACTCGATTCGACTGGATTTCCCAGGAACTCGCCGCTATTTGGACACAACGACGGAGTCAGTGCAACTATTCTGGTGACGAAATGACGAAATCCTACTGGAGTGGAGCTGGATACGTCGCCATCGTGGCCGGCCGATGTCAAGGGTTGTTGAACCTGTTCGGAGGTAGGTACATACATATTTTGTCAGCGTTACATGGAACGGGGCAGGACACAAATACTTACATTGAATGGGCCGTATTTGTCTGGGAGAATCTTGGCTAGATCACGAATGACGATTTTCCCATCATGTCGCCCAGTCGCAAGCTGGCTACTGTCCAGTGAGATGGCGACTGACCATATCCGTTTGCCGTCCTCAATGACGTGACCAAAGCGAGCCAGGGTAGATGTCTCAAAGAACAAGATGGAATGGCCTGCAAGTGTAGTGATGAATTTCCCACTGGCTGCTAGGGCAATAGAGCGAATGTTGCCATCATTGAGAATATGAGATTCGGCCAGTTGGGCGCCAGTGGAGGCATCAAATGCCCTGATTTTGTTGTCGTGGCATGCACCAAAAATTTGCCGGCCATCACTTGACCACGCAATGGGAGTGCTCGCGCCCCATTCAGGTGTGACCACATCGATGGTGACAAGCTTATCATCAGTGTAACTGTCAAAGATGTGGATCCCTCTGGAGGCAGTGGCGATGCGGTCGCCGGTTGGAGAAAATCGGACTCCAGTGACCCAGTCGTCGTGTTTGAGCGGGCCGATGGGTCTCTGTCCGGTCAGAATGCTCCAAATGCTTGCTTCATAGCTGCGAGTCCCTGTGGCAAACTTTGTTGAGTCGGGGGACACGTCGACTGCGTCCACGACGTCGCTACCCTCCACGTTAATGACCTTTTCATGTAATTCTCCGTCCCACACGCTTGCTCCCTTCTCATAAGTCCCACAAACGATCCACCCGTCGTCCCTCGACGCACAAATGACCTGCAACCTTGTTCCTGTTTGTTTTCGGACGTCCTGACCATCTGCGAGGTGCCACTGTCGAATCCCATCGCTAGTCCCGCCTAAAACATGCCTTCCGTTGGGGTGGAACGCGACCGCCCACACCGTTTCATCGCGACCAGAGTCAAGTAGTATCGTTTGGCCTAGCTGAATATCAGCATTGTTGAACAACTCCTGGGAGTTGCTACCAGTATTTGTCGATGACATTATCAGCAATGGTACACAGTCGTTGGCGTCGCAGTGGCAAGGAGCAAGGCGTGTTGGTTCATTCGTGCTGGGCAACATTACCCCTTAAATGTTTTTCTTTGCTATCTTTGCACAGGTGCCTTGTGCCTTTGGCGCTTATTCTTACTCGGATCCTTGGTGCAATGACCAGGTGAGGGCGATACTTTCCGTCCTTGTCACCCGTAGTCTTGCCCTGGGCCTGGCGAATGTCTGTCACAGCTTGGCCACAGCACTCGCTTCGCGATGATGTACAATCCCCATGACCGACTCGTGGCATATCTTGCGCAAAATCTGGCTTGTTCATGTAAACCAAAGGCCGGCTCAAGCTCCGGTCCAAGGTACGTCTAATATGATCCGCAGTCTAGGTGTCCTCGCTCCTCGTGCGTTTCTCCGAAGCTCGCATGGTTACCCTCACACCGCCTCGTTGATGCTGGCAATGCTGTCGTGCACTCAATGCCAAGATCGTTCATCACGGGAGGCCCGTCTCACGGCCATCCTCATGAAAGCTACAAAATATCACATCTATGCTGAGGTGTTGAAAGTGGATCCCACGGATGCGGTATGTGCGTCAGTGTAATCGAGCGCATAACTTTATCTAATACATTCTACTCCCACCCAAAGACACAATCAAAGTGCCGTATGTCAATCTTCCGACATGCAAACTCGCGCGACCTGGCGGCCATTTATCCTCCATGTAACCGGTACGCTTCCCTCCCTTGTGGCATTGACTTGATTGGCCAGTTGCCCAGACACGAATATCCATTGTGGTCTGTCCTTCGCACAACAGGATGCATACGTGTACCAGAAACAAATTTCATGGCCGACGATCCTGCACACCCAATACTGTTCACTCAATACGCCAGACATACAAAGGATGGTGAATCAAGATTTGAGCTTCTGAGATGCATTTACGATGTAGGGGCGTATGATCACGGAGTTCTGGCAAACGTAGTGACCCTTGTCAAATCCTTCACTCCCATCGATCACCCTTCGGGCTGGGACATCGATGAGTCGGAGAGAAGAATCAGCCTCTGAGAGGTCTACGCGTCCCTTTTACTCCCACCTCCATGGTTCGTCTTCACCCTTAAGCAGCACTCACGACGATAGCCTCGATTCCATGCTTCGACAAAGTTATCAAACGGGATCTAGCTGCCAATAAGCTGGTGCCTCTCGTCCGAGTATGTCTTGTGCACAAAAGCGTAGGGGCGTGTAGTGACTTGCTAGTACACTCAAGCACTCAGCCGTGACATCACAATAATATGAACGAAATTCACTGACAGCGGAGCTGGACTGGCGTTGTACCAGATATTAAAAAAGGAAAGATGAAGATCCAAGAGTCACGTTTCCCGCATTGGCTATCGTGTGCAACGTCGTGAACAACTTTTACTTCTTGTGACTGGTGTGTAGTGTTTTACGAACTCGTGGGGATCTGCATATCAGGTTCAACAAGGTGATGCTCGCAGACGGGTTGTTTCCGCAGTTGATGCAGCGTTCTAGAATCGGGATTCGGGTTAGCGTCCTATGGGCACTGAAGAACTTGTCATGCAAGCGCAGCTTTTCCTCGAAATGGACGGTCATTACGCACTTCGAACGGGTTTACCTCACGTACAAGTCTCTTCTTGACATATCATTTGAATACGGACTCGTAAACGACGTAGATCCTCAGATCCAAGAACAAGCGTTTTGCGTACGTTGGAACCTCGACTCCCCCAGCGTAGCAGTGACGTGTGAGGTATGACCCCCCCTGGCGATCGCACACCACACACCCCCTCATCCCCGTCTTTTAAACCGCATACTTTCTCAACAACCCCGCCAACGGTACGCAAACACAACCCGACCTCATCTTTACACACCCGCCCATTCTCGATCTCGTGCACGCGCGCATGGCGGACGGGAAACCTGGCATCCACTCCCCGCGGCTCGTACGGTCGTGTGTGCTTGCCAACTTGCCGACGGGCAATCCGAGACGACAACAAGAGTTTGTCGATGCGGGGATCGTATCGACGTTGGGGCACTTGTGTGACTACACAGGTACAGATGGTGGCTGGTGTTGGCATGGGTGTGGGCGTGGGGGGTTGAGTGAACGTGAGGCCTGGGGGACTGGGGAGCGTTGCGGGAATAGGCGTGGGCAGCGTCAGTATGGGTGCGGGCATGGGGACCGCGACGAGACACCGGATCAACTCGAAGAACGACAAGGACGCAGCAGCGTTGGTGAAGGAGAGTTTCGGACTTGATAGATACGAGTCTAATTGGGGATATGCTTGGATGTCCTAGTTCTGCGTTTGTGCTTTGGCAGGGCTCAGTTGTAGGGTCTGGATGTATATGAATATCCTGGTGATCTCGATCATGCATCGACTATCAGGCCTCGGGCCTATTAGGATTCATACTAATCATACTACAAGTTGAGAGAAATGTCCATATACGACGGACGAGTGACCATCCCGGTGAGTCGATCATGGAGCAGTTATCAGGACATGCTATGAGGGAATACAAACGAAAAGAAATATCCAAGTTTTCATGATCCAGCTACATGTATCGCATCCAGTTACCTCGATCCATGTGTCCCATCTTCAGCAGATGAACCACAACAGACCATCCACGAGGGCACCCTGAACGCAATAAGAGCATCGCCTGATCCTCCCTGATGTGGTACTGTGAGTGGAAGAATGTATGCTAAAGGAAATGATGCGCACCACTACATGGACTGTCCCAGCCGAGAGTTGAGGTGGACGATTCTCTTGTTGCGCCTAAGGGAATGTGAATTGTCGTGACGAGTTCTACGATCACCAGAAAAACAGATGACGCGCACAGCTATATGAACCCCCGTGACAGAGCGGTGAGATGGATCATTCGTTTGTTGCGCCTAACAGGACATGAGTTATCGTGACGAGTCCCGCAATCTCCAGAAGAATAAAAATGACGCGCACCATTTGATGGACTCCCGAGGCGGAAGGTCGAGATGGATCATTCGTTTGTTGTGCCTGATAGGGCATGACCTGTCATGACGAGACCTACCATCCCCAGAAAAGGACACACCTGACCGGCTTCGTTTGCACTTGCAGAACCTTGTGCACTTTCCGACGTGCCCTTGTTCGAATGCTCGGTACCAGTGGTCTTGGCATGTGCTTTATCCTGTAACATGCGATGAGGCCCTGCAAACGAACTCGATATACAACGAACCTCTTCTCTAGTCCATGATCTCGCGACTGTCCGCTAGAACGATGGGTTAGATACATCATATCCGATTGTCGATCAAAGAGCACTCACCGGCCTGCGTTGACCAGCAGCCATCCACGAAGGTCCCTCATTTGTGGCATTCTCTCTCGGTGATGAGTGGGAAGGAGGTCGGGGATCCGCAGGCTCACGCAACATTCCAAACATTCGACTGAGCTTAGGTAAAGTGGGGCCCCTGATCCTCTTCTTCATTAGCCACTTTCTGAGTGTCGAGGGAGCCCGCGGTGAGTCGGAGTCGACAGTGTCCATATTTTCATATGGATGAACTTCCAATGGGGTCACTGGTGGGAAATGTGGTGATCGAGATATGGGATGAGATGGGCCTGCTGTCGGTACCTCATCTTCCTGGAGATGGCCAGAGGACGTAGGGGTCGAAGGCTGCAGCAGCATCAATATGGAAGTAAGAGGAGAATAAAGCAAATACTAACCCCGTCATAGTCGAATCCAACTTGAGCTGGCGTGCTCGACGGAACCTCTGGCTACGCTATCGTGAGAACTTGCGTCAAGGGGAAAGAAACGAACTGATACCTCGAGAAGATCACCAGTGTCGCCATCACTGTGTCCTTCGGACTCGACTCGACTGGATTCAGCGGGAACTTGCTGTTGCACGTACACAACGATGGAGTCAGCGCAACTATTCTGGTGATGAGATGACGAAATCCTACTGGAGTGAAGCTAGATGCACCGCCATCATGGCCGGCCGATGTCAAAGGTTGTTGAACCTGTTCGGAGGTAGGTACCTAGATGTTTTGTCGACATTGGGGATGAAACGGAGAGGGACACAGATACTTGCATTGAATGGACCATATTCGTCTGGGAGAATCTTGCCGAGATCACGAATGGCGATTTGTCCATCGTATCGTCCAGTTGCGAGACAGGTGCTGTCCGGTGAGATAGCAACTGACGATATCTCCCTGCTGTCCTCAGTGACAGGGCCAATGCAAGCTAGGGTGGATGTTTCTAGGAAGAAGATGGAATGGCCTGTAAAGGTAGTGATGAATTTCCCATTGGCTGCTAGGGCAATAGAGCGGATGTCGTTCCCGTCATTGAGATTCTGAGATTCAGCCAGTTGGGTGCCAGTGTGAGCGTCAAATGCCTTCATTTTGTTGTCGTAGCATGCGGCGAAAATTTGCTGAGCATCACTTGACCACGCAATGGGAGTGCACGGGACCCATCCAGGACTGACCATATCGATGGTGATGAGCTTGTCACCGGTGTGACTGTCAAAGATGCAGATTGGTTTCTCGCCGCAGGCAGTAGCGATGCGGTCGCCGCTCGGGGAGAATCGGGCTCCAGTGACCCAGTCGCCGTCCTGTTTGAGTGGGCCGACAAGTCTCCGTCCAGTCAGAATGCTCCAAATGCTCACTTCCTTGTTGCGAGTCCCGGTCACAAACCTCGTTGAATCGGGGGAGACGTCGACCGTATCCACGGTGATTTCGCCTTCCACGCCAATGATCTGTTCGTGTAACTCCCCATCCCACACACTTGCCCCCTTCTCGTGAGTCCCACAAACTATCCATCTGTCATCCCTCGACACACATATAGCCTGCAACTCCATCCCTATTTGCTTTCCAACCTCTTGACCGTCGGAGAGCCGCCAGCGCCGAATCCCATCACTAGCCCTACCTACAACATGCTTTCCATCGGGGTGGAACGCGACTGCGACTACAAGGTCATGGGCAGAGCCTGAGCTACCAGTGCCAAGTAGTTTCATTTGGTCTAGCTGAATAGTCAGCATTGCTTAATGGCTCCTGCAAGCTGTTACGCACTGGTATTCGTCGACGACATTCTCAGCAATGGTATGCAATCGCCGGTGTCCAAATGGCAGGGAACAAGGGGTTTCGGTTTACTTGTGTTGCACAACATTGTTCTATAAATATGTTTCCTTATCGTTTCACACAGGTGCCTCGTGCCTTCGGCGTTTATTCTTACTCGCATTCCAGGTGCAACGATCAGATGAGGTACCGACTCATCAGCGAAGCTTTCCGTCCTTTGTAGCATACTTGGGAGCGTTCGTCGTAGCTTGGCTACTAGCCCTCGGTTCACAACGGGTGTACACAGCATCACTGGTAAGTACTTAGCTCGGTATGGCATTATATGTGAATACATAGCTAAGATTTCATTTTTGTAATGGTATATAATATTATGTAACATCATGTAAGCCATATCATGCTTTGACAAGGCCAGT
>JBBPUP010000551.1:0-16788 GCA_038094735.1 Exsudoporus floridanus
ATTACGAATTAGAGATCAGGCTCACACCGTCAGGCCCGGGGATGGCCTCAATGCCCCAAAGTAGTCTATCATACTGATCATGGGCGTCGTATTGCAGAAGTAATGCATTTTCGGGGGTATTGATCAATGCCTTGATATCTTCTGCCACGATGGTGCGCCCCGTGAACATCTCGAGGGCCACATGGGGATCGGCCTGAAAAAATGTTATAACCACTGTCCAAAAAAGAAGATACACCGCATACTTTGTTATGGAGCGAAAAAGGCATGATATGCGCTAGCTGGGACGTCGCACCAGACTGTGCAACAATACCCAGCTGCTTATGCTCACACTGTCTGAACTCCTCGTCAGTGACGGGGCACGTCGGGAGGTCACGCAATTGGATCTGTATAATAACAGAGATGAGGATGGTTCCATAATGTAATACAGCACGCACGAGGAGTTTTAACGATGACTTCCGTTTCTCTTCCCCTGCTTCTTGGAGGAGATCATGAATAGCGCTGACTCGATCTGTATCCGGGCTTGGAGGGGAAGAAACATCAGAGGTACTCTTCCCTGAGGGGTTCCATACTTTTCTGTGGCCATTAGCTCGAGTCACTGAAAAGACGGGAGGGACAAACAGGCTAGCACCATATTGTTAAAATAGTGAGTTGCCAGATCCGTCAAGGATGGCAAGACGCTTGTTGCATCTTCAGCTAGAGGTGGGAGACATTCAGAAAGGCGGCGCGCCCAGTCAGCTACCTCTGGCAACTCAGGGGCAGATAATTCATCGACTGTTGGTAAAGAGTCAAGGAATCCATCGAGATCAACAACAGGCCTCACTAATCTGATTCACTGGGTGAGGGAGTGTACGGAGTTGTACCAGATACTCTCGTTCGAGTTCGCATGGGTTTGGCGAGTATAGAAGAAGATAATAGAGAAACCTTGCAGCACTAACCTTCTTCCCCATGGTCTTCGTCAGACAACGTGAAGAGTCTCCGAGAATTGGAGGGGAATAATTGACACTGACGGGTTGGAGGAGGGCACGTAAGTACTCAGCCTGGTTAGCCATGGTGGTCCCGGTCAACTTTGAAATTGGGTCGATCAATTCGGTTCGAGCCGTAATTTACAGCCGTTATGCAGTCATCATGCATCATGTTTCACTTTGTCCAATCCACAGAGCGAGCGGACAAAACAAGGAAAGGGGTATACGCACCATCCCTGTGGTAGTATGAGACTGGGGTCTGTAAGTTCTACCGTATTTGTCGGTTTTGACAATTGATGATGCTTGATGTATGCTAGCGATGAACCAGAAAGCGTTCCGTCTCCTCGGATAGAACGATTGGACTTAGTAAGATCACACGACCCTGGTGCAAACTGGATGCGAGGAGAAGTCCTATTAAGTTATTAATCCTCGGCCCACAGTTCCGAGTCAGCTGTATGATCTCGACATACATCAACTCACAGACTCAGTTTACTGCAAAACCCATCTCTCGGGGTGACGAGCCCAACATCACACTATTACTTTCTCAATTCGACGGAAATGGATTGTGAGGACGAAACGGGGAGGTGCCCATATTTAGATACCATCCGTATGTGGAACGAGGCAGTGGCCTGTAAGTGCTCTGCCCTGCTTATCGCTCTTGATGGTTGATAACGTTTGAAGGACTGATTCAAATTCCTGTGAAGCGCGTGCGTACGCTCACAACCTTTGAGCGCTATCTCTTTCAGCAGAATATCGACTTGGAAAGGTCGATGTAAGGAGAATCCTCTCCGAGGCTGGAGAGTATTGCGTGCTTGTCGACTCGGGGGTAGTTTCAGGATGCTTCGATATCATTTATAAATTCCGATCGTCTAGGTATAAATATGGACACCATGGACGAGGAGATATTGCTCAGCTCCCCTCACAGATCTGCACAAGCACTTACACTGTCAACGCTCAAACTGTTCTAATGGTTACTTCTCGTCAGCCCATCAGTTCCTCCGCAGACTACGCTGCGTAAGTCATTGCGTTTGCACCTAGGATCTGTCTAAAATAAGCGTGCTACAGTCAGCTTGAAATACTCTACAAAATTGAGTGTCTGGGAGGATCGGCCGGGTATAATGTGAATCCGGATGCATTTAGCGATTTTGTTCCGGTGAGTGAACCGACGTTCTCATGAATATGTTCTGACCGCTCGAATGTATGATGAATCTTCAGGCCCTCGACCCATTCGATTTCAAGTAATTCTACGTTCTCTTTCCAATATATCCTTCATGACCAATGTATTCACTAGTGTCTGGATCAAGACTATTGACGAACTGGCAGCAAATGCAACAGAACCAGATGCACAAGCATTGAGAGCGAAGTTACAGGCTGAGCTCGATCTGCAGCACTCCGTATGTATTGCTCTCCTGCAGGTGTGCCATATGATGTACTTGTGTAATCACAGGACCCGAAGTTTGCACAGAAACAACGGTAAGATGCGTGTGACATGTTCCTGGTCTCCGTCCAATATAGGTTCACATCCAAGCATCTCCGATATCATCAAGGGAATAGAGTCCCTTGGTGGGTCTGTCGGTTTCCGGAAGTTCAAGATGAGCCCTCGGACCGCGTCATTTCACTCTGATGACCGGAGAACTGCTGCTCCCTTTGCGACCCAAGCGACTGCTGACGAGTGGCCTCACTGTTATGCTGCGGGATTTGTCCGGAGAGCTCTGCTCGTCACGGGCCTTGATATTTTTGCCAACCAGCAATCTGGCTCGGGCCACGCGTGGGGACCTGCTGTTGGCATTGGTAATTTGCAGGGTGCCTTGTTTTATTCAAGTTTTGATGCCGACAGCTTCAGCTTCGAAAACGTATCCGCTGGTGCCGGAGCTTCGATGAAATTAAATGGTGTCACTACATCCTTCTTTGTGGGGGCATTAATTGGGGTCAGCAAAGGCTTTACGTTTGAAGGCACTTGGAGTTGGTGAGGGTGGTGGCGCGAACAAATACCCAGGTGAAGATCTTTAGGAAGACTCGCGTATGTTGAGCCTGTGACCGAATCTAGGTGGCAGTTTGAAGTGTGCAAGTACAATAGAAAGTCGGGAGCTGAAATACGTCACACTACTTGTTCCATCACGATGCTCCGAGTGCTGTTTGACGGGTCACAGAATAAATGTGTGATAATTACTCAACCATGAGCCGTGACAGAGCAACTTCGTGGAGCTTTACAGCGAAGAGATTATCGAAGGCATCGGACATGCCCATACCAGAGCCACCCTCCCTCGAGCACTCATCATCTTCTCTAAGCTCATCTAACACGTCAGCAGCACCAGTCATGTGGAGAACCCGCATGATGGCGAGCATAGTATTGCACAAACGAGGATCGGGGAGACCAATAAGATGATCCTCGTTGAGGACATTCGTACCGAGGAATAGCTCCTTATTCATTCCAGGTTTTATGAGGTCACTGAGGTGTTCTTCGCGGACGGGACGAGAGAAATATCGAACCTATTGCATGTGAATGGTCATCGATTACGAAATAGATATCAGGCTCACACCGTCAGGCCCGGAGATGGCCTCAATGCCCCAAAATAGTCTATCATACTGATCATGGGCGTTAAGTTCCAGAAGTAATGCATTTTCGGGGGTATTGATCAATTCCTTGATATCTTCTGCCATGATGGTGCGACCCGTGAACATCTCGAGGGCCGCATGGGGGTTGGTCTGAAAAAATATTATAGGCACCGTTCCAAAAAGAAGAATATACTCTGCGTACTTTATTATGGAGTGTAAAAGGCATGATATGCGCTAGCTGAGATGTCACACCAGACTGTGCAACAATACCCAGTTTCTTATCCCCACTCTGTCTGAACCGGTAGTTAGTAACAGGGCATATCGGGAGGTCACGCAGTTGGACCTGTATAATAACAGAGATGAGGATGGTTCCATAACGTGATACAGCACGCACGAGGAGTTTCAACGATGACTTCCGGTGCTCTTTCCCTGCTTCTCGAAGGAGGTCACGAATAGCGTTGACTCGATCAGTATCTGGGGCTGGATGGGAAGACATATCAGGTGTACTCTTCCCTGAGGGGTTCCACACTTTTCCGTGGCCATTAGCTCGTGCCACTGATATGATGGGAGGGACAAACAAGCTAGCACTACATTGTTAAAATAGTGAGTTGCCAAATCTGACAATGATGGCAAGACACTTGTTGCATCTTCAGCTAGAGGCGGGAGACATTCAGAAAGCCGGTGTGCCCAGTCAGCTACCTCTGGCAATTCAAGGGCAGATAATTCATCGACTGTTGAAAAATCAAGTCAAGGAATCTGTCGAGAATAACAGGCCTTACTGATTTGGTTTGCCGGGCGAGGGAGTGTACGGAGCTGCGCCAGATACTCTCGTTCGAGTTCGCATGAGTTTGGCGAGTATAAAAGAAGACAATAAAGAAACTTTGCTGCATTAACCTTCATTTTGGAGGTCTTCATAAGATATCGCGAGGCATCTCCGAGAAGTGGAGGGGAATAATCGACGGGTTGGAGGAAGGCATGTAGATACTCGGCCTGGTTAGCCATCGCTGTCAACTTTGAAATGGATGACATAATCACTATAGATACTACTCGGGAGCTGCCGACTCCGGCTGAAACCTTGCTTGAGCAAATAGTTTGCGTAGGCAAGTGGAGGCAATCGTATTAACGTGAGATGTAGTTGGTCCGATACCAATGCTCAGCGCTCATCTAAGCCACGGGCGACATTCTCCACACATCAGCAGATCACGACCGACACACTGACTACAACTGGTTCTTGAGTTTGCGTTGTTCGACGCCGCAGGTTTTCTTTCCGACCATACATACTGACGCATGTGCTCGCGGGCACCATGTTTACTGTCCTACCTCGCCCCGCCGTACAGACGACAGCTCCGTGCCCTCGGGGTGCATGGACTGAAGTGGATGCCCCCCTAATTACGTCACATGACACACGATCTTTTCTTGGCTTTTTGCTTTTACTTCTGCTCCCAGGCGATTGCGATGGCACGCAAAGCACGAAGAATACCAGATTCATCAAGCGATGACGACGCCCCCGAAGTCGTTCCTCACTTGATGTCCAAAGCCGAGGCGAAGCGCAATCAGAAAGCCCTACACGACTTTGAGACGGAGAAAAAAGCACGCAGAAAGGCGCGTAATCGGGAAAGAGATGAAAAGCTGAAAGAAAGAGCGCGCGCAACCAAAGGTAGAAAGACGGACGAGAAGCCGAAAGGGGTCAGATTCGCGGATCAGGTGTTGGACGGAGAAGACGAGGACGGTGGTGAGGATGATGACGATGATGTGGAGGCGAGGATGTTGAGAGCCATGAGGGACGCGGCAGATGAAATGGAGAGTGGAGAAGGAGAGGACGATGACGACGACGAATTCAAGGGATTTGGGCAGGGAGTGGATTTAGGCGATGACCTGGCGGCGGGTTCAGACTCATCCGTTGCGGACAATGAAGACGACGACGAGGCTGAAATTTCATTCGGGGAAAGCGACTCGATAGACCCGGAGGCTCCAACCCACGACGAGGAAATGGACGAAGACGCCATACCACTCCAAGTGAATGATCACAAGTCCAGCAGGAAGGCCGACTACCTTGCGGACGACCTATTCGCAGCTGCTTTTGCCTCGCAAAATTCGAAACAACCCCCCAGGAAAAATATCGAATCGACTCAACAGCAAACGGTCAGGAAACGACGGCGAAAATCCATCGCGCGTCCAAAGGATCTAGTGATTGGGTACATCGTGTCTTCTCAGGTCCAGTTCATGAGGCACTCATTCCAGGTTGTTCAGTGGTCGTACTATCCGCACGTTACCCCCACCCTCAGACCCACGATCACAAGCCACAGCACGAAGTGTCCCGTCTGCACGCGCTCGCAAATTCGTGGACCAAAGCTTGGCCATGAGGGGCAAGCAAGCACTTCTCAAGGCCAAGAAAAAAGGTTGGGAAAGACGACCGGGTAAATCAACCTTTCCATTCCGCTCATGCAGCCTGCTGACAAGGTATTCTCTAGCAAATGTCGGGGTCATGAAAAACCAAGGGGCACCACACGGATTTGCTCGGAGTACACGGTAAAGAGATTAGCTATTACGTCTTCTGCTTTTCAGTTGGATCAGTTACATATCCCAATACCAAGAGCGACGCTTCAAATCCGGCCACGTAGGGGTTTCGCGGCAACGACCCCCTCTCAGGCCGACTTCTGGTTCTTTAGGGCTGCTCTACCATAGTAATACGTCCGTCGTCCAATACCAGCAAACCAGGCCAACCTGACGGATATGTCGGATCGTAGACAATTTCGAGAGACAGGATACTCACCTCATGACGAGAAGAAAGACGACAAAGGTAATGTTACCATGAGTCATCGAGTTCCACGACCCAAATGAGTACCGCAAGTCTTCTGGGAGGCCAACCCACGAAGCTATGATACTGTATCCTCATCAACAGACATACGATATGCGTCACGTGCGACTGACTCACTGCGTGACCTGGCAGCATCATGGTCAGCCCGAAGAGAAACCCGGCACGGAATACATGGTACTCACATCTGCCAAGGCAAGTGCAGTCATGCTCGCGCCCATGATACGTTCCTGCGCCTCGGGATTGTTAGGGAGCGTGTCTCGGATCGCTCGGAATACGAGTGAGGATATCAGTCCTAGTAACATGTAGCCTGTAGAAATGAACCGCGCCATAAGTACGTCTGCTTGGGTTGCAGATGACTGTCATACAATTCCCAAGTTGCCATATCGCCATCGTCGTCCTCGCGTCCAGCGCGTCAGACGGGGTGTCCGCCGGGATGAGCTGGGCATGAAACCATGCTGGACCAGGGAAGAACCATGCCAGGAAGGCAGGGGAGATCGTGGTCACTATTGCGACACGTTAGGTTGTGGGCATGTTTGTAGACTGGGAAGGAGAAAACTGACGAGGTTCAAAGTAGAGAAATAGGGCCTGATAGAAACCTGGAAGGGCAGGAAAGTCGCGAGGCATGACAGCAATACCTTGTCGTCCAACGCTCGACTCTGAGATGATCCTGAGAATCATGCCAACTTCCCACGTATGCGCAAGACCTGATCCGAGGGATTTTTGGTGGCCTTCACTGAGTTTCGTGCTCGGAGTTCTACACCGTGGATTTCGGTCTCAGAACGGTCTTGCTTCTCGAAACTGCTACGCCATGGCTGAAACCTTGGTCTAATTTAGCGCAAGAGAGCCAACAGGCTACGCCGGCCGGACACACGTACTACCCAAGGAAGAACCCAGCTCATCAGTGTTCGATCTTCCTGTCCAGCCCGTAAAACCACTCCGCAGCCACTGGCAACTTGCGGATGCCCTTCGCCCGGGAACCGCGGCCCAAACTACAGATTATTTCCAAGATCATGGTGATGTGAGGTGGTTCTAGAGGAAATGCTATCGCGTTCGCATTCGAAAACGCATATTTTGTGCATGCTCCGTGTTTCAGACAACGGAGGCTCTTCTAGCATCTATCGGTGCGCCACCTCCGTGTTTCTCCAACTAATTATCTCACCTCACCACGGACTTAACTCCATTCACGCATCTCAGACGAGATAGCCCAGACCCAGCAACGCGGAAAAGCGGTAATGAACAGGTTCCGTGTCCCAGGTCACTCACAGAATATCGAATTCCGCAACGCTACGAGCGTAATTATGGACCCGGAGTTAAATTCCTCTTGCCATGTGGGTTATGCCAAGGATCTGTATCCCTTCAAGATTGACGATCTTGAGGAAAAACTTCATATTTGCAATATGGTGGCAAACGGCATGGGCGGATGGGTGCAACAGGTGAAGCCCTTTAAGGACGTTGGATGGTACACTGGATCCGAGACTGGATCTAGGTAGTGGCTGCTCTCCTGAAATGTTGTCATCTATAAGAGGTAGGGTGGAGAGTCCTAGTCAGGCCTCGGAAGCCGAGACCTGAGATATATCATGCATGGTGCATGAATGTATGTCACTAGCGTCGCTCGACACGGATACGGGGGACCTGTGACGACGATGCCTTATCGATACCACCCGCCAGCCTGAGTACGAGAGTGGAACTAAGGATCGAGCAAAGTGGAATGCGAGGAGTTTTGCTGAACACTGCATGTACATGGTCTGAAACTCGTCAGGTTGATCAGAACAGCCATGGAAGAAACAGCCTCCGCTGTTTCACTTGAACTTCACCTCAGTGACCCTACAATCCGATTTAAAGTAACTGAGCGAACAAGCACATGGACCGCGCACCTCCCAACTCCGGAATGCAAGGCGGTCACCTTGATGACAGCCCCAGCTCGTCGGTGTTCGATCTTCCTGTTCAACCTGCGAACCCCAGTCCGCAGCCAAGAAGCAGTAATAACTCTGACCTCCGCCCAAGCACCCAAACAACAGATACACCAGGATCATCTCCCAAGATCACGGTGATATCGGGCGGTTCTGGCGGAAATGCCATCTGCTCCGCGTTCGCCGATGCGTGTTTTGTACTTCCCGTCTCGGATGACGGGGGTTCGTCAAGCGAGATCATCCGCGTTCTTGGAGGACCATCTATAGGTATGTCACCTTCGTGATCCCTTATTTGATTGTCCTCGTGGGTCACCGACTCGAAGCGTGTGCAAGGTGACATTCGCTCCAGACTTGTCCGTATGATACCTCCAGCGCCTTCGAACTCTCCCCTCGGGGCCGTGCGCACCCTTCTTTCATACAGATTGCCCGCAAACGTCTCCGAACGCGAAGCTCGTGAAGAGTGGAGAGATATCATCGAAGGACACAGTCCTCTCTGGTCGGGAATTCCCAACGACCGCAAAGAAACTATCCGAGGTTGGTTACAACTTCTTCGGAACGCATACGTACAAATCAACGGAATATATTAACTTTCCGGCACTCGTAGGTTTTCTCGTCTACTTTGAGAACGAGGTTCTCAAGCGTGCTCACAAGAACTTCTCCTTTTTGAATGGAAGGTAATGTTGAGCTTGTCCAGGGAAGTACTTGCCTGAATGACAATGACTATTTCCTACTAGTATCGGGAATTATTTCATTTCTGGTGCTCAAACCTTCTTTCGATCCTTGCCATCAGCTATATTCCTGTTCGCATCCATCACCAACAGTCAGGTATGTCCCACCCTGGGAATGTGGCTCTGCCACTGATTGACGGCGTACGCGAAGGCAAACATACTGCCGGTGATAGTTACCAACCACACGGTGACTATTGCTGCGGAACTAGTAAGTCTTCTGCTTAAACTGGAATAACACAGGCATGGCAGCGCTTCCCAACAGGAAAATGGTACCAGGCTCGTTGGACAGTGCGAGATATCCCATCCTGTGAATCCCCTGTCATCATTTGAGGAAGACAGTCCCGAGATGGATTCATTCTCTCCCGTGGACGGCATGGGTGAAAGCATTCCCCATCGATCTAATGTCATGTACAGCCAAATGGACAAAGACCGCGGCTATGAACCATTGCAAGCCAGGATATACAGTGGGTAGATCGCTGGTTAGATCTTGTGAATATGGGATGAACCCACAGCATCTCGAAATAGGGTTGTATTACATCAATGCGTATGGCCACGAGGTACATCCCATGCCGAACCCTGAGTACATCAAGACGATTGCGACTTCAGATGCTCTTGTATATTCCTGTGGCTCGCTTTGGACAAGGCAAGCTTTAAAGTTTGATTGACGGTTCGGGGTGATTCACGGTCGCAAATAGCATTATCCCCTGCTTAGCCCTTCGTGGAGTGGCGTCTGCCATTGCACGTTCTAGCCTTTTACGGGCTAAAATCCTCCTACGTGAGCAATCACACCTTCGGGATCTATATCAATTTTTTTTCTGATTTAGGTCAGTAAATGGAATAAATGACAGGGAAACAGACGGTTACACTGCCGTTGACTATGTCAAGTAAGCGCGGTCATTACTTGATCCAAGCATGCTGCCCGTCAATCTCACGCTTCCCCAGAGCTGTTGTGGGGGTACTCAATTCCGATTACCAAAAGCCATCGTACGGCCTTGGCAACGCAAGTACAGTTTACCCGATCTCGGCATTTATAACTCATCTCGTTTGGCTCGAGGGAACGCTTATCAAGGTGGACGTGATAGCTTTGGCGGTAGGGTCTAACTTCATCATTCGCCACCTTGCCCTTACATCTGTTTACCCGCAGGCTTTAGGTGTCAAGTCTATCATGGTCAGGGGTAACGTCGAAAGTAATGCGGATCAGGGTCCGCGGTATGATGTGGACGTGGTTAGACGCATACTTGCACAGATCCTGACGAAATAACTTTCTTTCACCCATTGTTTATTGTTCACGTATACTATGTCACAGGTGTTCCCGCGATTCTGCCTGGGATCATTCAAGCAGGTCAGATTCAGACGCTTACCAAACTGACTGGGAAACAAGAGACTCTTTTGAGCCTCCTGTCAAACCCACACCTCTTTGTTCAGGTACTCGTACTCTTTGATCACATGTCGTACTTATGCCGTTGCACTTTGCCTCAGATGGGAGTTGGAATACACTGTGAGAATCCTCGTTGTTACCTCCACACCCAGGGTGTCCATTATTGCGCCATGCCTAGCGAGACTACTATCCCCCCCGGTGAATCAACAGCCGAGGCGGCAGCCTCCGTCTGATTTGGATCATCTTTCTCGCGTTTGTTTTTGCTGCCTCAGTCCATCTCGTCTGATCCCGGTTGTCTTTGCTTGCCCCATGCTCTCTGGCACGTCGATGATTGGAGGTGGCAAAGTCCCGTGGACTATGTTCGCGGCTCACACTCCGACCGCAGTTTCTCTTCCTTCCAGGAGGGTCTTTCGAATCGTGGATCATTGGTCCACTCGAATCTTCGCCTGCGTAAAACGGTCCGCTCACAAGCATGACATGGGCGTCGAGCTTGAACGCCGATCATAGCTTTGACACGAAACTAACATGTGGCTATGCCACCTAGCTATAAAGTTGGCTCTGCACCTCCAGCTTCTTCGAACGTTCGTGATGATTGTATCATACTCGGCCCTTGATTACATCCACCGGATTGCTTGTTCGATGCCCCTTGGACCTGGACAACGTGGAAAGTTAAAGAACCTTGACGGAACTAATGATATCCTGACCAGATTCGCTGCGATGAATCTGTTGGATGTCACAGCTGTCCATGGCACGCTCATGGGTTTGATGGCACCCAGACTCGTCGATTCGTGAGTAGGGGCAGTCTGTTGATGATTCTTTCGCTAGTGTGCCTTTCGAGTTAGACGGGGACTATCATTATCCATGTGAATGTCCTCGGGCGCCACACGCAGTGTCCCAATCTTAACACGGTAACCAGTTTGAAGTAGACAATAGGTTGAAAGGTATCTAATAAGATCTCAGAGTCTAGAGATACGTTTGCGCCAAAACTTTCTCTACGTTTAACAGAGGCCACTGGCAAGTGCCTCTTGAGACGACGTTGCGCCACTCTCCTATTCGTCGTCAACGATACCCTGGGCATATGTGATGTATCAAAAAGTGATTAGACGAGGCGGTCTTCTACTTCCTTTCGCCTTGTTGCTAATCTGGACACTGCCTTCTGGGAATGCAGAGTATTTATACCCCGACCACTCAGGGGTACTCATGTAAACCAGGCGAAACAATGAGTATACTGTCAGTGTAAGTTTGGGATTCGAGCTGGGTAAAGGTCGTGGCCTGATAGTAACCTCTTTATCTACGACGACCAAGTTGACGTGCGGCAGAGTGCGGCAGTAGTTCCTCAAAACACCGCCTCACAGCCACGTAGTCATGAGAAACGCCCCTCATTCATTTTACGAATGGAGTCATGGCAAAAATATACGTCTGGACCTTATCAACGAGCCCAAACGTTTCATGTTCACCTTGTCTCATAAGTTGCACGTTACTGAGCTCTAACACGTTGGTGCCAGTGACCCCTCAGAGAGATCAATACGTATGAGTCATCCACAGGCTCTGTTGCCACACCTAGGTGCGTTTTGATAGACCTGAGCAACCAATTTCATCAGCGGCTCGACGTGGTACGCGTTAGCTAATGAGGTTCATAGATTGCAGTAGGAAGTTTGTATACGATACCAAGAACCTGAATGACTCGGAAGTGCCAGCATCGGCCGTTGACGGCGAGACCTCCCATGATCCACATGCAAGCCGCCGCTATACCCCGGATTTCGAAAGCGAGAGCGACGAGGAGATAAAAGCGCATGCACCCCCACCGCCAGCAGACGGGCACTCCGCCGTCCCAAATCGCATGCTCTCACCCGTGAGTCCAATCCATGGAGTCCCCATCTGCACCCTCTCATCGTCATCGTCATCATCACATCTCCATTCTATTGAATAATCGAATGATTGACTCAACACACGCGTCATCGTTCCAATCCCGCGCATTGCTCATGTCGATCACGTCCACGTCCAGGGCGAACCGGTTCTGACGGGTCCCCGCGTACGATTTCGATCGCGCGTGCGGATATCTGCAGGGATGGGTCGACGGGGACGGCGACTTTCGGATGGATTTTCCTCGAATGCGTCCTCCATCTCTGGCTCACCCTCGTCTTCAATATCCGCCCCGCTACGTACACATCACACCGGGAAGAATGGTTGGGGTCCGTTGGGGAGCAGAGTGAACCTCTTGGCCTCGCAGGTCACACCGTTCTCTCCAACCCTAGGTGAGTATGCGAGGGGTGGCAAGGGGAGCACCAGTGCCGGTGGGAGCAGGAGTGGGGACCGGAACACTCGCATGCGATGCGCACATTCTTTGCAGATGCTTCTAGACGACGATGTTGATGAGCACACACACCTCATGACGTCAGGGGCCCGGCATTCTTACGCTGGGAATGGGCATACGCACGATTGGTATCATGACGAGGGGGAGCAGGAACGGTGGTGGAGAGAGCAGCTGGTGGATGAAGCGTTTGGAAAATGGCCGGCAAGGCTGCTCAATCGACATGTAAGTTTGACCGCGCTTTCGAGATGGTAGCTCGTCATTCATGGTCATTCGCTACGCCAGTGGTGGTGGTGGCAGTTAGAACCCATTTTATGCTGTTTATGCGAACCAGACGAGGAGGATTAATGCCCTGAAGGACTGAACTCTTACGTTGATTGCTTATCGGCGTGCCATGGTGTAACAACATATGTATCATAAATTCTCTATATCTCATGCTGCACTACTATGCATTCTAAGAAATGCTTGGTTAATAGGCTCTTGTTGAAAGGCTTGAGTCATATAAGCAGATTGAGTCAATGCTTAGGGATCATCATGGTAGGGGGAAGAGTTGTTATGGGAGGAAGCAAGCTCGCCGCGGTCTTGCGCGCATTTTGCACCAAAAGCTGGTCCATGACAACGATGGCTGCCATTGCCTCGACGATGGGGACAGCGCGAGGCACGACACAGGGATCATGGCGGCCACGGGCAGCCAAAGTCCCTGGAGTTCCATCATACTGAGCGGTGTTTTGCGCCTGTGAAATGGTGGCCGGAGATTTGAATCCAATCCTGTACCAGGCCAGTTGATCCTTAGACAACCTGCCCTGTCAGGAAACCGTAAGAATAGACTTGCCTAAAGTAAATGTCTTCGCCGTTGGTGATCCCGCCCTGAATTCCCCCGCTCCAGTTGCTCGAGGTACCAAACTTGCCATCCTTGAGCACGAAGGGGTCGTTATGCTTGCTCCCGGGGACCTCGGTACCTTTGAATCCAGACCCGACCTCGAAACCTTTGGTGGCGGGAATAGAAAGCATAGCATGAGCCAATTTGGCTTCGAACTTGTCGAAGACGGGCTCTCCCAAGCCTGATGGAACATTACGGATAACACAGGTCACTGTACCTCCGATTGAATCTTGGGCTTCTTTGGCACGGACAATGCGCTGACCGATCGAGGAAAAGGAAAAGCCAGTGAGGTAAGATTAAGCAATCGAGAGTGGAAAGTGCGGTGAGCCCACCTTGGTCATCCGTTCGGCTGTTTCGGGGTGAGGACAACGTGTGGGATGTTTGTCGACCTCTTCGCGAGTAATGGAGGCTAGAAGCTGACGGAATTCGGGTGATAGGGCGTCTTCGACGTCGTCGTTGTCTTCATCAGCATCAGGTGTCATGGATGGCGGTGCGACATTTGATGGCAAATGAATCTTGCCGACGGACGAGACGAAAGCGATTATTTCAATGCCGTAAACCAGCTTCAGGTACTTCTCGGCAATGGCACCAGCAGCAACACGCCCTGTTCAAGTTATCCTGTGAGGAATGGAGACGCGGCGGACGGAAGATCCGATTTACCGATGGTCTCACGAGCGCTGCTACGCCCACCACCACTGCTTGCCTTGATGCCATACTTTTCGAGGTACGTGTAGTCTGCGTGGCTAGGGCGGGGATAGAGGTCTGTTTCGGAGTAGTCTTTTGGGCGTTGATCCTCGTTTTTAACGAAGAGCCCGATAGGTGTTCCGAGAGTGACCCCATGCTCTATTCCGGATTGGACTTGGACCAAGTCTTTTTCATCTCTCTGTCAACGGCACGTTAGACGAGGGAGACGGAGCTATGATTAGACACATACAGGTGTAGTCAGATTGCTCTGACCTGGCCTTCTTCGACTTAACTGAACTTGGATGTCCGCAGCAGATAACTCCAGACCCTGGGACTGATCAGGTGGACGATCGCGGAACGGAGCACGAGTCATACCGGAGGACAGCCATCAATGATGGCACCGACGGAAGCACAGTGGCTTTCGCCGTAGGTGGTGACGCGAAAGACAGATCCAAAGGTCGACATTGTGAGACTAATATAAGGTGAAAGTGGTGGTGAAAGGTAAACGGTGGACGAGAGAGGCGATGTGATGCAGCGGACCTTTATAATGGTCCTCTCGGGTCGGTACTCAGGGCAGCGCAAGGCGGTACTCGACCGAGCTAAAGGCGACCCCGATACAGTGCTGATGCCAAGTGAGGCTAGGGAGACCAAGGAATAGCAGTGTCTTTTGATTCCAATGTTGCCGGTGGTCGTTCAAAGAGGTCTCGCTAATCGATGAGTTTGTTGTCGAGCATGAGCTCGTGGGAATGACAATGTCATGGTCTCAGATCAGTTCTTCCTCGTGTACACTTAGAGGGGACCTTATTCGCTCGCTACATTTACCACAACCATCGCGTTAACTACGCAAGACCCCGATCAGTCACCATGTCTGTCAATGGCTCAGTCTCCGGTGCCGTCGCCTCTGGCTCAAGGTCGCGTCCACAGGCAAGAAAGAAGCCAAGCGACGATGCAGCATACTTTGGACCACCTGCCGCTTCTAAAAGACAGGCGGTCGATAGGGCAGAGGGAGAACCGCGGGTCAAGAGAAAACGCGTAGAACCACTCAGAAAAGTGGATAGGGCGGGCGTAGACGCAGAAGAAGAAAAGACGAGTGTATGTGTCCTTACACGAGACTGCGGCGTTTGCGCGTACAGTCAGGAAAGCTGACCTGGTCATGTCCAGATCGACTTCAAGAGCTTACCCATAACCACGCTCCATCGTTATATCTCCCACTTCAACCTCATACCTCCCATAAGCCCCTCGCCACTCACATTTGCCGACCCTCCCACCCCTGGATTCCTCCTGGAACCCACGTCTCACAGTTCTCGGGCCCTTAGCCCTCTTGTCATCCCTACGCCAGCGAATCGGCCACGAAGGGACCCAAAAGACCCAAGTCGAAGACGTAGTTCTCGCCTCCTGGAGGAGAATGAGACTCGCACACCGATATTGTCTGACGTTGCAGAGGTCCATACATTATTGGCGACCTTGGCTGAGAGACATTTTCAGGACTACGTGGTCAACGAGATTGATACGCTGGCATCCTTCATGGTCAAAACAAAATGCGAATAATGTACTTCATAGACGCGCGCTGGCCGCTGTTCAACGGTGTCCTGTGTTTTCATCTCATTTCCATTCAATGCATCCCCTTCACACTCTGCACTGTTTTACCTGCCCCGGTGGATGAAACCATCGCTAAATCTGACCCACCGTTGAGTTCATTCTGAATTTTCCGCCCCTGCTTATTTGCAACCATCCGATCACAACGTTTTCCCGCACTGTCGCCATTGTAATCTTATCAGACAAGAGACCGGATGCTGACCAAGCATCCTCAGTGATCCGCGATATCCTGAAAAGGCAAACTGGCGGGATCGTGGATGTCGTGGATGTCGTGCCAGGTATTCAGTCTCTGTCACCGTTTACGAGCACAGTTTATCCTGGTTTCAGCTTTCCGAACATTCGCTTGATGTGGCATGCCGAATGGCTACACAGATGCATTGCGATCTCCAAAGCTATTCTTTCCCACTGGCTGGCCCAAAATTTATCATCTTGTAGCAGTGCTGTACGACTTAGTGTGCGCTCTGTTTCTTCACGGAGGAGGCACGGTCTCTTGTTCCTGTGGACGAAGTACGAATGCTATTCGTCCACATACAAGGCTCTTTGCAGATCGTCTTGCGGTCCTATGAAGTCTGCATTTTTGTGGCACGAATGAATGCCACCACCGCACCTTCCTCTGGCTGGTGGACCAATTGTGCCAAGATGGCATCGTTGCAGGCAGGCGCAGTTGATCGCGATGAAAGTGGCAGATGGCAAAGTGGCAAACCCCGCCAATCCAGCACCTCTGGCGTGAGTAGGACCACTATCACTGCCTCGACTCGTCGAATCTGTCCTGTTGGTCGGGTAACGAGATCCTCGAGATGTCGTCGAGTTTTACATCCTCCCCTGTTCCGCACGCCCTTATCTGATCGAATTTGATTTTGTTAGCCCTCGACCCCACCACGTCGCGGCAAACAGTTTCGAGAACGAGAGATAAAATTATTTTATTGTTGGACGTGTCACCCCGCTTACTTCGTCGAACGATCTAT
>JBBPUP010000552.1:0-10659 GCA_038094735.1 Exsudoporus floridanus
TGACTGACCTCAGTGTTGCCATATCCCATAATGGGCCTAAGGAACTGCATCACGGTTGACGTAACAACAGTAGCCATGATGTGCCAGTTCAACTTGGTGGTTTCTGCACAATCTCAAACATCTATGCTTGCACCATACAGTGCTCTGGTGACCCATTATCATTCTGGACCTACACAAGGGTATTCCGGTTATTATATGCAGTTTTATACTATGGGGGACCAAGGCTTTTACTATCATTCACAGCATACACCATGCAGCAATACAACTTCCAGTTGGTATTACCCCCTGTAAATGTGCTTTAGAATATTAATAAGGCTATTATGATACTTTGTGAATCTGAGTTACCTCCTCCCATGTGATCTCTGTACACATAAATTAAGTTGTTGGTGAAATTTGCTTGCTTAAATCCATGCCTGTGTTTCTTAGAACCTCCAGCCACTATGTTCTGGCAATACCAGCTGCAAATGATGTCTGGCTCTGTTGGTCATTCTCCAGCCTCTTCTGGCATGAGTTCAAGAGCCTCAGTGCCTATCTCTAGTGTCAGCAGGGGCAGCCATCTGTCAAGTGCAGGAAGGTGTGCTTCAATAAACACTTCAGCTCTTGCCAGTGTTATCAGATTCAAACCACCTCCTAGTTCTCAACCTCATCAATGTGCCCATTCAGAATCACTCTCAGAGATTGAAGAATCTATAATTGCAGGTGTTTGCCACCAAAGGATCTCTGAGTCTGGAAATCTTGACAATTCCACATGACTCAGTCCTTGGTGCATCAAATGGCTCAAGACATATGCCAAGGATTTATGCAATGAACTCAAGATCCCTGAGAAGAAACTTTTTGACTTTGTTGAGGCAGGTTGCATTGTGTTGTAAACCTATCACTCTTTTGTCTTATTGACACTGTTAGTCTGGCAACATGTACTATATGCTTGTCAATATGAAAGCTTCACTTCTCAAGTATGAAATCAATAATCAAGCTAATGAATCTAAGCTGCTTCTTAAAACCTTAACTTCAAAAGACTTTGAAGTATCCATATGCCCATAGTATCTAGTCAACCCCAACTGACTAATTTTTCAATAGATTACCCTTCATAATTGCCTCTTGACTTGTTTACTTTTCCTGAATCTTACTGTGTATGTGATGGACACACAATGCTGTGTCATGGTATGTTTCTTCTCTGACTTAGGCCTGATCACTAACCAGCTTGTTGACTGCATGCTACATAGAATTTCATATTTGAACATCAAGATATATTCAAGATTCTGTCTGGCATTTTTGAGAACTCTGAGCTCAAGGCCACCCTCCACATGACAGTTTCTAGATTGCTTGCAACTATCTGTTCTCATTTGAAGATACAGGTATGCACAAACAAGTGATCTTTTAGTATAGTTGTCATGTTATCTAATGATATCATATAACTAGTTAACCTTGTCCATTTCCAAGAAGACATGCATTCTTGACATTACAAAGTCATTGGCATGGCTCAGCTCTGAAATGGAGGTGGATGCTGCACACTGAAATCAACTTGCTTTCCTCATAAGTGGATTCACACAAATCTCAACAGAGTACTAATACATCCATATATACTTCAGTGCTGCTGCCTCTATATCTTTCTCATCAATACTGGGGATCTCAAAAACATCCCCCTTCAAGTCTGCTTTATGCCCAACATTATACCTATGCTCAAATTAGACATGAAGAGAAAACTAGAGAAGCTCAGCATCAACATACAGGGTCTCATGGAGGATTGTCTTCTTGCTGCCAGTGCTACAGTAAGTCAGCCTAGAACAACACTATAGTTGCTGCCCAGGCCTCCATTTTTCCTGATACAGGCAGCCATGGGCAATCAGAAAATGGGCTGAGTGACACTGATGGTAATGTAGATGTGGACACTGACAGCATTCCTGGTGTCAAAAACTCCAAGGAAGAGGTTGATGAACTCAGTGAGAACAACTCTGGATTTGGGCTCAGTGGCAAGGCCATGGTTTTCTCCAGCAACAAGTTTTGGAATTATGTCAACTACATGCTCAATATCTTGTGTGAAACTGCATGCAAGGAAGCCAGTACAAAGGAGGAATTCAAGAAGGGGGTTGCTAGGTAGGTTCAGCACCAAAGTGATCACTTTTGACTAACAAACTGATACAATTCACAGCATTATGGTGCAGATCTTCCAGGCTGATCCCATGGACTGTCTTGGCCATAAAAGGGCAACAAGACTGTCAGCTGTGAACTCTTCATGGCAGAATACCATTGAACATGAGTTAATGTGGTAGATTCATGCATTCCCCCCTACTGTCTATTGTGTCTTTACATCAGTTTAATACTACCCCACCCAATTTTACCCTATTATCTGGCATGGACATGGATGAGTTTGAGGGAACATACAACCAACAGTCAGAGAACATGATTTGGGAATTGTGTGGTGTATATATGACTGATACATAGGCTGACATGTTGAGCTGTGTGCACATTGTGCAATCTCATCAACTATTTGCCAATGTTGGGCAAAGGGATATCCAGTGTATATCTGGGCCATATGTAATGTACATCTTCATCAAATCAATCGACTGAGATTGGGCAGGGGACAGCTGACCTATACCTAGTAACAATATAGAAACATGGTTTATTTCAGGTCTAATGTAGAGATTTAGCATGGATGATACACCCATGAGTGTTGGCATAATGTCACGAGGCTCAAATAGTGTGCATGATATGCTCTAACTCCGAGATCTTTGGCATAAGATTTTGAATTGTTTCCAGCAACAATGCCGGAATCCAGTCCATGTATATAATCTCAATATCGATTGCATAATCACAAAAAAAAATACTCCTTGTACAATTTTTACGAACCGCCGTGTAATGGCACACCCCTCGGAAATTCCCCTCCGAAGTTCAGCCGAGCCCCAATTAATGTCGGGCATTGACTTCGCTAAGGGTCAACACTAGCCGTGTATGGATTGAGTTTATTTGACACTCAACAAGCGAGACAGATCCCATGTCCCCGGTAAAAGAAAATGCATGATCAAAGTGACCTTGTGATCCGGAGGAGCACACACCGTACCAGCGCGTGACCGGGGAACTTGGGAGAAATAGTGGTCAGAGAGTAGTTAAGCGGACCGAGGAGGTAAGGCGGCCATCGAATGTATACATTACCTAATCGCTTGGGTTGGATCCATATCCCCAATTGGCAGCTCTCTTTTTTTAGACAGCTGTATGCCTTCGAGTAAGCACTGACACATTCAAATGCAACTAGTAACTAAAAACTCCCCTCTGAAGGCAGAATACGATACCACTCAGTGGATCCATGTCTACGATCCGCCTGTCAATAGCTGGGACAGGTCAGCAGATCCAACGCGCCGTGCTTTTTCCGTTGCGTTTCATCCGACGACTTCGGTTCTCTCAATTCCGATCGTTAAGTTTGTGCCTCGCACATTCACAGGGCCGCCCCAGCTGAATAGGATAAATAAATATCGAGCGATTCCGTGAATGTCTTTCGCAGGTCTAAGTCCCAACTTCTCCATAACCCCACGATGAGGAACCTGCAGCTGAGCTTATCCCTGTTCTTGTCGTCGACGCTCTTTTCGTATGCCCTTGCAGGGCTGCCGAAGAACAAGATATACGGTGTAAACTTGGGTTCATGGTCAGTGCATGTCAACTGCAGTTTTCTGCTGGACTCCTGATCGTATCTACGCAGGCTTGTGCTTGAGTCTTGGATGCTCCCACAAGGTACGCGCTTCCCGTTACGCTATAACACTTGCTCGTCTTGATGCTCTTCAGAATGGCTGAACATGGGGGGGCAATCATGTGCAGATTGTTCAGATTGTATTGCAACCGAATCGTCAGTTGAAGCTGAGATCTGCACCACAACGCGACGTCATTTGTATCTCACGCGTGCCCTACAGTGCATTCGCCAAAGCGTATCCCAACACTGTTGATGGGATATTCGCGCAACACTGGGATACCTGGTTCACCCAAGACCACGTCAATCAACTCGAAGCAGTAGGGATCAATACAGTTCGAGTCCCGGTATGTACGCAACTCTCCATCCGTTCTATTTCAATGAGAACCATTGATTGTTCAGCTCGGATATTGGATTGTTGAAGCGCTCGTAGACCGCCCGGCAGAAGCATACCCTCGCGGTGGTCTTGCATACCTAGTATGTACTTGAAACCAAGACATTACTCCCAGAATTTCAACAGGAGCCGATTTGACAGCGCCGTGGTTTGGCATGGCTAAAAAATGCTGGAATGCAGGCGATTTTGGATCACCATGCATTGCCAGGCGTTCAAACACCCATGCAACAATTTACTGGAAAGTACGTGGTCTAACGTCCCGAATTCATTGAAGCTGAGGATATGGTAGCTGCACCACTGATGTTCAGTTCTATGTGAGTGCGCATGACAGCATATATACCACGATCTGATGACCTGCCTACTAGACACCGTACAATTATCACCGTGCATTGGTTTGGACCGCTGTTATGACGGCCCTCGCACATCTCGACACCAACTTTGGCAGCGTTTTCGCCATTCAGGCCGTTAACGAGCCGATCATGGATGCTGCGCAGACACCGGACTATGGCGAATGTATGTTTCGCCATGTGTATTGATCTCTCTGGGCTTTAGCTCTTGTATTCCAGTCCAGGTCAACTTTGTCCAAACCGTTCGTGCTGTGGAGCTCACGCTTGGCATTCCGGTTCCTGGCATGTCGTTGAACGTCACTACGTCATCCACGAACTTTACTGCCGCGCTTAGTAATACATCCGCATCATCTTTATTCAACGCTCAAGTTGCAGCGGCAATTCGGGATGCTATTCCCATCCTCCTCGAAATTGCCTTCGAGGACGGGCTCGGTGCCGTGTTTACATCGTTACCGTTCAAGTCCGGTCGATCTTCCCTGGTTACCACGTAAGATTCTCGGTGTGATCGACGTGTCGTATAACTGACATTGCCACAAGTTTCATGGACGTTAACTGGCAGTACGATAACCCGCCGAACCCTGCAAATGCTGCGATTGGACCCCAGGGATACGACAACCATTTGTACTATTCGTAAGCGACTGGTCGTCTCTTATGTATCTCTTTGTTCACGCACACTTAAGGTTCGGGGTAACACTATTCACCTGGTGTCTCGGTGCTTTATTCATCATGTTCTCCAGGGTGTTGCCGCGGCGAATCCAGATGCCTATTTGACGAGTGTATGCAGTAAGTTATTTCATGGTGTTTCTCAAATGTACTGTTCAACCTGCTACACTTTCAGACCTGCAGCGTATCCAGAACGATGCCGCCCTCGGTGACTCACCTCTCTGGTTCGGTGAATGGGGACTTCCGACCCAATTCAATGCCACGGACGCGTTCCTCTACCAGTGGGCAGACGCCCAGAAATGGTCATACAGCAAAGGTGCTGGGTGGATCGTAAGTCACAGTCATCATCTGCACAAACAAAGACTATCCCTTTCCAAACCAAACTCGTGATTGACGTTTGTTATTATTATCAGTTTTGGAACTTCAAAACCGAAATTTCGGACCTGACAAATGGTACCGCTTTGGCTCGGCAATGGTATGTGGCCAAAACCAAGCGTTGAGCACTTGCACGTCGAAACCGTCCATGACAAATGACCTGATCTTTGATAGGTCCTATCTCGAAGGCGTTAATATGGGATTCCTCACAAAGAATCCTTCCGCTTATAACAACCCCAACGTGTGTGCACCGTACATCAATGGCACGAATAGCACAACGTCGTGAGCGTGCCAGCGCTGCGCTTCGACAAGCGTGGATGTTTGAGAGGGGTTACCCTTGAAGGTAGACTCTTCATCGACTAATACCTAGAATGTGCCTAACAGGCTTTTGATACCTGACCTGCATACACTCCTTTCGTTCATGCCATTGAGTCCCTTTGGAGGCCTCGTACTTAGTGATAATGATGATACCATGTCTCTCGTTGTGAAAGTTCCGGCGTGAGGAACTGTGGTTCAACCTACTGTTGGCCTGGACCGCCCGGCCCAGAGCTGCCACCTGAAAGAGGCGTGCCGTTCACCGCCTGACCATTCCGAGAGCGCAAAGATGCAAGATAGCAGACTAGAGATTGAAGGTAAACGTATCCAGTGCGTCGCGAGATTGGTACTGAAAAGAACAGCAACGAAGCACCTTCACCAGAGGAGTAGCCACATACAGACGAATGAATAACGCTCCGACGAGGCGGAGGAGAAAACGAATGAGTACATGGTCCATAAAATGGACTCGGTCAAACGGTACAGTGTCTCTATCGTAAAGAGTCATCCAGCTCACACACTCTCCAATATCGTGGACCGGCTGGCATCTGCAAACGTCATCACCTCCGTAGTCCTCCAAATTCCCTGCCGTGACAATCGTCATCCGATAAGCCCATGGCGGCTGACATGACTTAGACCATAAAAACCCACCATCTGTCCAGAAGGGACCACTTGTTCATATCCATGTTCTTTGTCGGTCTTGGTGCCGTCGGATACCGGTGAACGTGGGTTTGTGAACAAGTCCGCATCGACAGTGTGCATCACGACATCACTCCGAGCATATGATCTGGCATTCAAGTTGGCCAGAAGGGTGTTACAGTACACCGAGGAAAGTGGAATACCGAACAGGTGATAGAGCAAAGTCGACGGGAACGCATGCATCTACATTATTTAGATCAGAAGGTCTTGCAGACAAGTGTATCAATGACGAGCGGCACACACACCAAGACGAGTGTCAAGAGCGCAAACAAGGCTGTCCAGATACCCGTGTTCACCGCGAATATGGTGAGGCGCTGCAAAATGTTTGCCGTGCTTGGGACCGAAATCGACGATCAGATGCATATCCGAGTCAGCAACATGACGCACAACTACGCGCACTTACCTTGCGAATGTAGTCTCGGACCGCTTGCGGATAAGTAAGACCGTCAGAAAAACGGCGATCAAGATATCTACTACGGCAGCGAAAACGAGACATAAGAGTACTAGGGCCTGTCCACGAGTTGGTGAACCTTCGGCTCTGAGCATAAAACATACCCTTACCACAGACGAATATTCAGTGAGCACAGTGTACGGAACAACCCGTGCGCTAGAAGGAGCAGGAACCCTGCGTGGGCGGATTGCAGTCTGGAAAAACGAAACGAACGAACCCATGTACACTATACAGTACTTTTATGACTAAAACTAAGGTTGGGATCATCAATATTTATCAATAGAAATGCAACTAGTAATGATAACCTACTAAGTGCAGACACTAATGTTTCAAAAACCCTATCAGACCACAGTCCCCCGTGTCAGAAAATTATGACGTCTCACCAGTTTGGATGAGCGCCATGGCAACCTACATCACAAGGATCAACCAAAAGTAAATCCGTTATAGTGCAGAGACTTATACCCATATGAGTAGCACGATGATCTTCTTCCCGCTGACTGAGTTGGCGTAAGCAAGTGGGGAAAGGGCTTGGACGTCGAAACGCACAAACATAGAGTCGATGGACGAAAAAGCCCTGTGTAGGTATTGCAACCAGGGCCTGAATTCGGACGTCAGCAGTCGTTCCGGGTACAAAAATATGTGCGTACTATAAAGAGTAACTGTAACTACGACTTGTTGGTGGATTTTCCAAGGAAGTCATAAATGGAACTTACCAAAAGGTCGCTGGAAAGAAATATCGAGGCGTGAAATTAATGGGATCCTGAAAGTGATGACTCACAGATTATAGTCATATATTGAAGTTATCTCCACCCACCCAGCCATGAAGTATTTGTATGCTAAGTGGGACGCAAAATATGAACTCGACGGCCGAATGCTGTGTATGTCGAGAAACGAACCACCAGAAATGCTTAAAGCTTCATGGATTGTATCGAGTGCCCTATCGCGAAACGTCAGGGACGTCGTGAATCAAAGCAATATGGTACTTTACCATAAAACTGCTACCTGAGAAGGTCAGTACATTTTTATGGCAGAGATGTCCATAACTTGACTTACGAAGATCTTAATGCGCAAAGAATCGTTCTGATAGCTGGAACAAAGGGTGCTAAGCCGACGAAAAGTGCAAGAAGCATGGTCCTTACCGGGAAAAATAGAGGAATCTGTCCAGACGATAGGAATTCACTCCGTTCCATCACTGCAATCACTGCGCAATAAGCAACACTCACGTTTGCATGCAGGTGACACCGTATAATGCAGACTTCATGACAACCCCAAAGTACAATGGACCGTATATCAGTCCAAGTGGCGGGATCGGAAGTGCTAGCGAGTCCGCTGACATGACTCGTATCAACTCGACTCTGGTTCTAGTTCAATCAGTAGTAACAATATGGTGTCGAAAACAAAGCAACAGCCAGCCCATAGAATTTATGCGAGCTGAGGGGTGTTAAGTTGTAACCGGTTATGAGACATAGCATGCTCTTTGGAATCACAACAGACGGTCAGCTTTGTGGGAAACCCACTGTAAATATCATGGGCGTATCATGGGCGTATCACGGATCGAAATATAATGTGATAGTTCTCAGCATGGATAAAATAAGGGCATGAAGTTTCGACTCAACTGTTGCGCCACAAGCTTCGAATGATGCATCGTAAAAACCTGTTGCAAAACTTTGCTAGTAAAAGAGGTGGTCATACAAACTATTATCAAGACTAGGATGAAGTAAACGCCAAGCATGTCCAGTTGGTGTGGTAAACCATCATGCACATGAGTGTGCATGGGAGTCGCTTGATGCTCCTGAGTGCCGCCACTTCCAAAATATCGGCTGATATAATCAACGGATGTACAACCACTGTGTCGGAACGCTGTATCACTCCTAAAATTGCATGTTCAGAGGATATAGTCCGGTGACTAGCCCATCTAAAAGAGGCACGTGCCATGGCAGGCCATCGACGTCTACCTTGTGCAACCTCCTTTACACGGGCTGGTCACCAGACTAAGCCGGCTGCCACACTTTGAAATGCGTGTACAGCAAAGGCGCTGGGCTCGGTGGATTGTAAGTCACAATCATCGTTTGCACAAACCAAGACCATCCCTTCTCAAACCGAACTCGTGCTTGACTTTTTATTTATCTAATAGTTTCGGAACTTCAAGACTGAGATTTCGGACTTGACAAGCGGAGCCGCGTTGGCTCAGCAATGGTACTATGTAGCCCAAAGCGAACGTTGGGCACTTGAGCACTTGCCTATCAAAACCGTCGGTGACCATTGAATGACCCGAGTTTATCAGGTCCTATCTTGAAAGTATTAATATTAGATTCTCCACAAAGAATCTTTCCTCTTATGACAACCCCAGTTAATGGCATGTGCGCATTGTACGTCAATGGCACGAATAGTACGACATCGTGAGTGTACCAACGCTGTACTTCAGGAACAAGCGTGGATATGTATTATTTAAAAATCTAGTCGCAGCATGCGCCCGAGTGTAGCGTCAAGACACTTGTTGTCACCGTGAGCTTGACGAGTTCTGACAATGGTGAGAGCCCGCTGTAGTACTTGTCGAGTTGACATGTACTTGAGCTGTCAATACTACCCGGGTTCCGGCAGGCGACCCATGGAACCCATCGATCTGGCGATATAATCAGCGAGGTATATGTAAGCGCGAAAGGGCTCAAACCTGGAGATCTCGGAGCATCACCAGCGATGTCTCGGATGTTGCTCTGTTCCCCAAACCCAAGATATCGAGAGCCATTCTGATATTCTTCAGAGTGGGAAGCACCCACGCCAGTGAACATCGTTTCCGTCCGAGCGGGAGAGATTTGTACTCAAATGCAGAACCAATTGGCATTGTCTCCTTATTCCAACCCTCATCAAGTGTGATACTTCGCAGGTAAGCAGCTTCGCCCTAGTTTCTGATATGTTAACGCTCGGCCCCGTTTCCACACGACACAGGACATCACTACGGACAAGCGCGAGCAATCCATGAATTCAAACCTTGCTGGTTCACGTAGGGAAGTTGTGCGGTATTTCCTATTAGAAAAGGTTGAGTCGTCGCCTTGGAAGGTCAAGGACCAATATCACAAGGCGTAGAGGCACCTGAACGGTCCCACATGTCCTTTACATTACCTGCCGTCCTATATATTTTACCCATTGACGAATTGACCTGGCAATCAGACTGTCACTTCGACCGGGTGGGCCAGGCCTGGTGGATTCTCTGATCAGGCCCTCAAAGTTCTCGTGGGCTTGGGCTTGGCTCGGCCGCGCCAGGCCTTCCACCTAAAGGAAGCAGTATGGAAGCTGGGGAACACCTTAATAGTACTAGTGCGACGATGAGCGTGCCATAGTGCTACCCAGTGTCGCGCCACGTGTGTGTACATTCTCTCGGGTCCAAGTTCGAGTCGTCCCTCATCAATCACAATCAGTCATGATCTTGACGAACTTGCAGTTGCCGCAGTCACCCATTTAGACTGCTTGGTTATCACCTTTAACTGAGAAGACCCACATGTTGGCGGGGGGCACGGTACGTATGTCACTGTAAATGCTGAAACCGGGGAACGCTGGGGAAGAAGCTATATGCAGATAAATAAACAATGCTCCGACGAGGCGGAAGAGAAAGGAAACGAATGAGTAAATGGTCAATGAAATGGACCCGATCAACCAGTACAATGTGTCTCTATCGCAAAGATTTATCAAGTTCACACATTCTCCAATGTCGTGGACTGGCTGGCATTTGCAAGCGTCATCACCT
>JBBPUP010000553.1:3659-16739 GCA_038094735.1 Exsudoporus floridanus
GCGAGCCACGCGTTCGAATCTCGTTGGCTGTGTCACTGGGGTGCCTTGTCTATTTGTTTTGAGACGGAGATGAGGCTATATATTTTTGCTTCGACCTGTGAGTTGCCCCATACTGTCAACTTTCCTTACTTCGACACCTCTTTTGTGGTAGCGTTAACAGCGTTCCCGGTGGCGGTTATGCGTACGATAGGGTGTCGCGAGGCCTGAGAGTCAATCCACAGCGGGGCCGTCGACCTGATGGGCAGCAACGCAAAATTTGATCATTAATTGGTCCGTTGCTCGGAAATGTCAATGTCTTATCGTGGTGCAAGATATGTCTGCCCCTGTATCGAGAGATGATGTCTATCGAAAGGTGGAGGGTGAGTCAAAGTCAACAGATGGTTCTGGGGTGCCTTACTCGGTCGAAACACTAGAGGACTCATTCAAAATCATGAGGTCAGTCTCCTGAACGTGCCACCAGAGTATACCCTGTGGCGCGGGTGGCCGGTAAGCATAGTATCACACCTAGAGCAGCGACGCCGGATCTGGTCAAGTACAGGGTACCGAATGCGATTTGCTCGGCCATCTATGCAGCTGCTTCGTCGCTAGTCGTATTGAAGGATAAATTATGGTCATGCGTGATATCACGACGGGGCACACCTTCGGTTATCGTCTTTCTCTAGTTTGATTGGCCGAAGGGAACCTCTTGAAACTTTTAGATCTGCGTCATGTGCACAATGGTACAGATGACACAGCCATATCCATGATTACACATAACCTCTCGGGCCGAACGCCGAGGATTGGGTTTTTCTCCCGGATCTGGGGTGTTGATCACTCAGTACTCGGCTTTGTCACCGACCGTGCAGCTAGCTCACTTTATAAGCGAGCCTTATTACTAGATCTACTCCTGTTCATCATACACTGTTCCGTTCCGACTCGTACAGCTGTTCGAATCATCACTGGACAATGTCGAGTCCGCTCCCTCCTGATCATTTCCTCAGTCAACCTCGTCCGGACTCCGTCGTTGGTGGGGCGGATGGCTTTGTCGACACAACCACTCTTGCCGCACACGATTTCGACGTCGATACACGCTCTGGCTTTATGCCCCCAGACCCTCCCATTAGCCGTCTTCCCATGGAATGGGAGCCGTGGGAGATGATTCTCGACCAAGCTGTGTCGATGAAACTGCAGCTTGCGGTGAAACCGGACCTAAGCGAACACGAGATTGCACATTCTGCCTCATGGCGAGATAACATGCGCGATAACGTGAGCTATTTCTCTCTCGCCTCACTCGTCATCACCCTTTTTACTTATCTTGGTTCTTGAATGTGTCACCATTCGCTCTGCGCGTGGGGATGACGGTCTATATCGCCCAGTTACCCATGCTTACGACAAAGGGCCTTACAGCCTCCGAGTTGTTACTGCGGCGAGCTCATCATGTGCTCACCTTTATATTGCACATGTATATTCACACACTCCCACTTGATGATGAGATTCGCATCCCACCTAATATTTCCATCCCACTCCTCGAGGTCGCGGCACATCTCCAGCTCCCTCCTGTCGCCACATACTCTGACACCGTTCTCTATAATTGGAGTCTCAAGTCTCCCGCAGATGAGACGATACCACCTGCGCTCGACAACCTCCGCAGTCAGGACCTCTTCACGGGTACAAACGACGAACAGGAGTTTTATCTTGCCTCCTCACGCATCGAGATCAGGGGTGTGGAAGCCCTTGAACTCATGCGCGCTACAATGGACGAAATGTTCGTTGGAGACGAGATCGCGCTGCGGCGGATCACTAGATACCTCCACGAGCTTGCCTCCGTCGTCGATGACCTCACGCACATCCTTCTAGACGTTAGAAAAGGCTGCGATCCCGATTTCTTTTATCACAGTATCCGACCTTGGTTTTGCGGTGAGGACTCTGATCCGATGAACAGGAAATGGATTTTTGAGGGGCTCGACGAACACCCGGAAATTGAACCCCCGACGGACTTGTCGGGGCCGAGTGCTGGCCAGAGCGCGCTTATCCATGCCCTCGATATCTTCCTCGGTCTAGACAACTGCGACGTTGGCGAAGACCTCTTGCACGATGACAGATGGACGTTACTTCGCCGCATGCAGACCTACATGCCGAGGCATCACCGCAATTTCTTGCGTCATCTAACTGCTAACCCGAGACCTGTACGGAACCTAGTTATCGGTGGAGATCCAAAGCTCATAGAGGCCTACAACGACGCGGTGCACGCTGTCAAGCAATTTAGAGATGCGCACATTCGGATTGTCGTGCTATACATCATCGTTCCGGCCGGCCGAGAGAAAAAGGCGGCGAAGGAGGCAGAGGACGCAGGACCGGACGCGGCAAGACCACCGTTAAGGGGAACTGGAGGGACCCATTTGGTCCAATTTTTGAGGGGCGTGAGGGACAAGACTGCCGAGGCTGTGGTTGGCGCAGACTCGAATTCTGCTAGTGGAGTTATGCTGGGGAGAGTTAAATGAAGGTGATCACACAGGCGATCTTTCCCGGTCAGCCAAGGTATGCACAATGTGCTCGCAGTCGTATTACTTTTAACTTGACTCGGTGACTCGTGGGTATGCAACGACCGTTCATTCGAAGTGAGTAATTATAAGTGACCGAACTGGTTACAGCCTTGAGCATCGCCGGGAATCCAAGATTTCGGATAAACCCGGTAATGCCTTCTTACGTAAGCATCAGACTCTCATAATTACCGGACCCAGGAGACTCACCAGCACCATCAATACTGCTCACACATCCGGCGGGATAGCCAAAGTTCCGCTTGCACGGTCAGGCGAGGCTCTGAAAATTCGCTTCATCCAGCCTAGAAAGTCATGGCTCTCGATGGCTCCACTGGGCCCCAATTTGCTGAATCACAGATTTTTCAAAGCCGGCGTGATCCACTCTATTGCCCTAGCCGCTAATGGTAAATTTATCGCTAACTTTACAATCCCAATCCATTTGGCTCCTGGACATATCGACTTTTGCTCGCACTCACCTTATCATTGAGAACAGCAGAAAGATACAGTCGATCTCGATCTCCCCAGACAATATGTAGCTACCTTGCGACTGAAGATCTCCAGAAAAGCATCACTCGTGACCTCGGAGAGATTCTTCCCAACTCACATGGACCATTCCATGTAAGCATCTGTTCATTTATAGGCGCCATGGCAGACAGACCCTACTCCGTCCTGCAAGCCGACAAAGTACATAGGTATCTAATCGCGATGAAGTACAACAAGACCAACGGCTATCAGATCAGGCGGCCTCGACGCCAAAGCACCCAATTCTTTCTCGGTAAAATGTTGTCATTCTTTGAGTAAAACTGTGCTGACTTCATTGCATACGCGTGACGGAAGATACCACACAATCTAGTTCACTCAAGTCCGAGCGCACTAGACGTTGCGAGTCGGGAGTTCTACACGGTTGCTTCGATCAGTCGGGAGAACAGACTATTGATGAGACTGCCTTACGCCTCACCTTGCGCACAGCAACCTCTTCTCCCGATTGGCCCACCCCGTATTACCACAAGTTTGTAAAGATACTTTTGCTTCGTCGCAAACGATAAAAGCCTTGCTCAGCTCTCCGTGCGAGTGCTTATCTGTCTCCTCACCACTGATATCGACTTAGAATTCAACTTGTAGATCTATTTTCTATCCCTGTATCCAGTTCGGATTCGGATCCTCCTTCCTTTCGTCCAACTGGCAGTTCACCCAATAGGCGTTCATCAGCTATTGCGGGCTCCCAGCAATCCGAGTGTGTATGACGCTTCTAATCGGTTTGAACGGATCCGGGAACGTGTCCTATGCGTTTGCGAACTGGTGCGCGGGCTCGTTGCTGGCGTGCCTCTCCGTCTGCGTCGTATTGCTGACACATTGATCATGATGGCGGAGCATCGAGTCTGGTGGTCACGGTGTGCCCCTCTGACCTCATCTATTCGTAGCGCATCGTCCTCGCCGTGATGGGTCTCACGCAATTTGCTTCTTATCGTGATTTGTCCGCACCCCGCCTCGGACGCTTTCTTCCCTCAGACGTCTCGCCCGCCGTCTCACACAGTCCTAGGCATGTTTGTTTTTCCCCTCCTACAAAGCCCCGCCATCATCAACGCCGGGTCGACCCGTCATTTAGACTTTTGTTTCACCCTCGCTATCAATATCGACGTATCATTTCTCGTCATCATCCCATGGCCCCTCTATGGCCTAACCACTGACATGATTCAGTCTAGCAACCTGAGTGACTTTTTATTTGATCAACACATCCCTATTGCGTGCAGCGAGAACCGGTGACCCACCCGCCGGATGTTGACACGCAACCACAACCACCAGCATCCGACGCGCCAGTCGGACAGCAGAATCCGGACACGATAATGGAGGAGGACTTGGAGCGCCTGGCGACGGCAGGTTTTACGTTGGCAGAAAAAGATACATTGGCGACATGATCCATCTCGGTCACCTTTTGGACACGCATACCACGATCGTCTTTCTTGGACTACTAACTCGTCGAACGAGAAATGGAAGCGCCGAATGGACGAGAATGGAACTGGGTTAGTCTCGTGGTTATTCTTTGAAGAGGAATGCTGATCTGTGCGAGAAGCTTGGCGGCTGGGACTTGAACTCACCAAACCCAGAGGCGTCCAAGGAACTCGATCGGGTTGCTAGCAACGTCAAAGATAATGGGATCGCTGCAGTGCAGAAAAACGAAGCGCTTGTACGAGACACAATGTCCTCGTTGGCTCTATGCGGACCTACCTCCATGGGAGCCCCCTCACCAGTTCAATGCAAGTTGAAACCGACGGTACTGCGCACGGCAGTTTGCTAGAACCAGACTTTGTACCATGTGACGACGACATCGTCGTTTGCCAAATTCCTCTGCGCCAGCTCGCAATTCCGTGACCAGCTCCACCACTCCATAGTATTACTGTCGATGTCGCCGTCCCCTTTAACAGCATGGTGGACGAGAGTCTACAAGGGTCTCAAGACCTGGTCGTGAAGAAAGACACACCAACGATGCCAACGCATTTCATCCTCTACCAAATGATTAAGGCCAAGGGTCGATTGCGTGAGACGACTTAATGTTTGGAAGACGAGTCCTGGGTGTCGGATTTGGCAAAGTTGTTTACGCGATTGTCGACGATACTTGGATAATGCGATTTACATTAAATGGCCGGGATCATTCATATTCGTCTTTGATTATGGAACACGTTGGTCATATACACTAACCCTAGTAGTGTACCTCAGTTGCCATACCCAACATAGAGATATGTTTCGAGTTGTGTTTCGCATTGAGCTCCGCTTCTCGGTACTTGGCTGTGTAGGATATATCAACATTTTTGACGGAATAGGCCGAATACGCCCCACAACGCCTCCAGCGACAACATAGGACCCACATGTATTTGTAAATCCACATTTAAGAAAACCGGCTATAGAGTAACTGGACGATGCATCAGGGTATTTACGGAAGAGAAAGACTAGTGCCAGTGTTCAACACACACGCACAAAAATAGGTGTGGAAAAGTGAGGTCCATACTCAATATCCATGAAATCAGCACAACATATAGCGTCTACGTACTGGGAGGTAGCAGTACCGACATTCATGTCGCTCTCCATCATTTCACGACTAAATGTAGCAACGAAGAGATTAATGGAGTTAATTCAAGTTGGTGTTTACGAAAGGAAGGCGATGGCAAAGAGTGTACCAAGGATGCCAGTTGCAGAAGAGATACCAAGGGCGGATGCACCATTCGAACCCGAGGAGGCTGTACCAGTCGCAGAGCTAGAGGGTGCGCCGGTGGTCGAGGCAGCAACACCGGTGGTAGTAGGGAAGGTGGTGTACAGAGCAGAGGATTGATATTGAACACAGTTGGAAGAAGAGGGCACGGTGGGAGTGTACGGCGGATCAACATTGCCAGTGTTAGGTTGGGTGTAGGTCAACGTAGCACCACCAGACGTGTAAATTCCAACGGGCTCCTTGAGATCGGAATCACAGACTTCAAAGGTACCATTCTGGGCATTATTGGGCATGTTGTACGTGCAGCCCAAGCGGTCATAAATATTCTGGCAATATTCAGACTGATCGGTTGATGAACTCGTGGGGTTACAAATGGTAAGGCAAAACGTGTTGCCACCAATGAACCTGCAATTCCAGTCAGTGAGGGTAAACATAAAAACAACGCAAGGACTTGCTGGTTCCAGTCGTAGACCTGCTGGAGAGTGTTGTTGTCAGGACTGAAGGCAGTTGAGTACAAGAGGCCACCAAGGGGATTCCCACGCTAGGGAAAGGCAGAATGAGAACAGAATTAAATATGGCGAACACAAGGACGAACCAAGTCTGCACCGTGGGGGTCGAGTTCTCCTCCATAATCACCAGCGGCCATGTTGACCAGGACCTGGTTGATGTAACCGGCATACTGAATATATTCAGAGGTGTAGAGCACCTGGACACCAGTGAGAGCACCCTCTGGAATGAGACGAGCGCCATCACCCTTGGTACACCAGGCGACTTCAATAGCCTCAGAGTCGCCAATGGTGGAGTTTGGCGTAGGAGGGGCCCAGAGGCAGAAATCTTGAGCGAATAGATGAGGAAATCAATAAATAAGATGTAAAAGTGAACATACTGGTAATGTCATTAACAATAGCGGTCTGGCATTCAGACTGCTGGTTCTGGGTCGTGGAGTTGCAAATGTTGTAACCAGTCTGAGGACCACGTATGGCAGAGGTGACAGGGTCCACTTGGTACGGCTAGCAAGGAGGAAAAAGTGAGGGATGGAGGGCAGTCAGGACAATGTGAATACTTACGATGTCGCTGTAGGTATAGGTCTTGGCAGTGAGGGGAGTAGGGTCGGCGGGGTCAGGCTGGGCCAGCGCCAACCTTGTAGCAATGGCAACAGCTACGAGAGCAGAAAGAGCGGAGCGAGACATGTCTCAAAAAAGCGGAGGTGAGTGTCGTATGAACGAAGGAGAAAAAAAAGGTTATGAAGCTGCGCTTTGAGTTGCCATCGCGGCTATTTATAGCGGCCACACACATTCACACAGTCACGTTATATAAATAGCTGGATATCCATATTGCTTGACACGCCGCTCGACTTCGAGCTTGCCCTTGCTTGGGTACTGCATGTACAGCTGCATCGCTACACAGCCCACATTCAATGCGTGCACACCCCACCAAAATATTAATAACACTCACCTTGAATCTCATCGCCTCAATATCCACGAAATCACCATAACATACAGCGTCCACTCACTGGAGGCTAGCAGTACCAGCATGAATGTCGTCCATCATTTCACAACTAGATGTAACAATGAAGAGATTAATAAAGTTAATTCAAGTAGATATCTACGAAAGGAAGGCGATAGCAAAGAGTGTACCAAGGATGCCAGCAACAGAAGAGATACCAAGGGCGGATGCACCATTCGAACTCGAAGAAGCCGCTGCGCCGGTCGCAGAGCTAGAGGGTGCGCTAGTGGTCGAGGCAGCAACACCGGTGGTAGTAGGGAAAGCGGTGTACAGAGCAGAGGACTGGTATGTAACACAGTTCGAAGAGGAGGGAACGACGGCAGTGTATGGCGGATCAACATTGCCAGTGTTAGGTTGGGTGTAGGTCAACGTAGCACCACCAGACGTGTAAATTCCAACGGGCTCCTTGAGATCGGAATCACAGACTTCAAAGGTACCATTCTGGGCATTATTGGGCATGTTGTACGTGCAGCCCATGCGGTCATAAATGTTCTGGCAGTATTCAGACTGATCGGTTGATGAACTTGTGGGGGTACATATGGTGAAGCAGAACGTCCCTCCACCGATAAACCTGCAATTCCAGTCAGTGAGGGTAAACATAAAAACAATGCAAGGACTTGCGCATTCCAGTCGTAGACCTGCTGAAGGGTGTTGTTATCAGAACTGAATGCAGTCGAGTACACCAGACCACCAAGAGGGTTCCCACGCTGGACAGAGGCAGAGTGAGAACAGAATTGAACACGGCGAACTCAAGACGAACCAAGTCTGCACCGTGGGGGTCGAGTTCTCCTCCATAGTCATCAGCGGCCATGTCGACCAGGACCTGGTTGATGTAACCGGCATACTGAATATATTCAGAGGTGTAGAGCACCTGGACACCAGTGAGAGCACCCTCTGGAATGAGACGAGCGCCAACATCCATAGTACACCAGGCGACCTCATCGGCTTCAGAGTCGCCAATGGTGGAGTTTGGCTGAGGAGGGGCCCAGAGGCAGAAATCTTTTGAGTGAATACATGAGGAAATAAATAAGTAAGATATAAAAGTGAACATACGGCCAATGTCATTAAGGATGGCGGTCTGGCATTCAGACTGCTGGTTCTGGGTCGTGGAGTTGCAAATGTTGTAACCAGTCTGAGGACCACGTATGGCAGAGGTGACAGGGTCCACTTGGTACGGCTAGCAAGGAGGAAAAAGTGAGGGATGGAGGGCGGTCAGGACAATGGAAATACTTACGATGTCGCTGTAGGTATAGGTCTTGGCAGTGAGGGGAGTAGGGTCGGCGGGGTCAGGCTGGGCCAGCGCCAACCTTGTAGCAATGGCAACAGCTACGAGAGCAGAAAGAGCGGAGCGAGACATGTCTCAAAAAAGCGGGGGCGAGTGTCGTATGAGGGCAGAGAAAAAAAAAGTGAAGAAGCTGCGCTTTGAGTGGCCGTCGCAGATATTTATAGTGGAGGCGGCACGTTCCATTCACACAGTCATGTACATTGTATCCTGTTGTGTTCCTTCTAACTTTAGCCGATAAAAGATCCGAGTGGTAACGGAAGCTATTATATCAATGAACCGTTTGGCGAGTTACACTTTACAACAATTTCATAGCAAGACTCATCATGCTTGACATATCGCTCGACTCGAGCTTGCCCTTGCTCTGGTACTGTTGATACAGCTGCATTGCAGTCGCAGCGGCGGATTGCATCGCTACACGGCCCACTTCAACGCGTGCGCACTGACCCCGCCAAAATAGCACTCACCTTGTGCCTTGTCGCCACTGCTCCCACTGCTCCCAGTCGTGCCCGCGTTTTTCTTATCGAACAACTTACCCGCCTGACTCATCGCAAGCGCCATCTGTGTTTCCATCAGCCATGCTAGACACCAACTCTCCCTCACAGCACCCACCAGTTTGTCTTGCAGCCCACCAGAGCCAGTTGCGCCCACACGCGCAGCCGTCTCTTCCTCCTCTCCCTCTTGAGCAGTGCGTCCCGCCTTGCCCGCCTGGAACGCACCTGCTGGCGCCTTGGAAGACTGAGCCGCAGCTGCAGTCTGCTTAATCGCCTCCATCGCTGCAGCCGCCCCAATCGTATCAGCATCCATCGGTCCATGGTCGTCTCCCCTGCCATTTCATAAGCGGTCCGACACGTCATCGCATCACCCGTGCTCCACTTACCCATACGCTTTCCGATGCGCATCGACATGCGCCTTGTAATCCCCGTCTTCGTCATCCCCCCTCGGTGGACGAGACTGTGCCTGCGAATGGATCCTCTCCTGTAAGCCCTGCGTAGCCCGGCGATACAGCTCAGGGTTATCATCCCCATGCTCTTGCGCTATAGTCGCCAGATGCGCGTAGCGGTCACCTTGGCCTAGATGCAACGATCAGCCCGCATATATGCAGCTACAAGGCGCAACTTACCAGACGCATCCTGATTGTAGTAACTAGCAGCTGCCCCTCGGTGCGGGGGTTCACTACGATCGTTGGCCGGTCCACCATATCCCGGATGGTCTTCATCACGAGAGGCGACAAATCCACCAGCAGGCGCATTACCCTGGCCTCGGCCATGACCAGGAGGTCCCTGCGGTGCCTCGTACTGAGGGCGGTCTTGTGCCTGCGGCAGCCCGTACTGGTTCTGACGGTCGGGTCCTCCACCATAACTGGGCGCGTATGCGTCACCAGGCCCATAACCCTGTGGATGGGGTTGTTGTTGGCCCTGATAACCCCGGCCAGGCGGAGGTCTATACAAATACACATCAGCACACGCAGACGAGCCCAAACCTGATGCACATCTCACCCCGGCGGCGCATCGTAGCGCCCATACTCGTTCGCACGCTCTCCGTATCCTTGACCCGGAGGTGGTCTACAACTAAGTCAGAAAAAAGCTCATCGGCAACCGAGTCTATCTTACCCAGACGGCGCATCATATCGACCAAACGCATTCCCGCGCTCTCCACCCGCTCCACCATATCCAGATTCGTACCCACGCCCATCGCGCCCCTGACCCTCGGCAAACGCGCCAGAAGCTAACATTCGATCGATATCTGCATCTGATGCGAAATCGCCACGACCGAAGCCGCTATGCGAGGGGAACCCACTGGCGGCGGGACCACCATGTCCCGAGCGTGGGGGACCTACTGGTGGCGCGTAGCCGTGTTCTTGGGGATGGTGCGGGTGGGGACGGTGCGGGTCGTCGTCATCGCTCCCGTGGTGAGAACGACCTAGGTGATGCGATCCAAAGCGATTGTTCTCGTCGTCGTCATGGTGGCCGTGTCGGCCTTCGTGACGCTCTTGCTTGCGCTGTTGGTGGTGTTCGTACTATGGGTAAGGGGTTGTGGGCTTGGTCAGGGGACGAACTGACGAACGACCTACCAAGCTGTTGAATAAACCAGACATTATCGAGAAGATGTGAGGGACGATAAATCGGATCAGATGAGGATAAAAAGGATTTTGGAAGCGATGCGGAGCTGTGTTGCTCCTGTTTCGGTATGGCTGTGTCATACAGCCCCTTGCTGCGAGTGACGTGTGTCGTCACATGATAAGGTTATTATGCATAGCGCCGTACATTCCAAATTAGTCTGGCTGTCAAGGTACTTAGCAAGATCGCCATCCTCATGGTTTATGAACCTGTGTCACCCCCGCCCTCCGACACCGCCCAATCCCCATCCCTACCCGCACGAGCGTCTCGAGCGCAGCACGCCCATTCACTACCAAGTCCTCATCCCACTCCACCGCCCCTTTTTCGAACAACACCACGATCGTCGAACCGCCTGCAATATCCAATATGTCAACACGCATTAGCCGACGACGTGGAATAATAAGCCCACCAAACGCAAAATACCCAAGCTCTTGGCCGCGCGACACGTGTTGTCCCTCCTGCACCGTCGTATGGATGCTCCCCACCATCATCGCACCAACGCAGACCGCCATGACCCGTCCAAACTGTGCACTCTCGATTGGCACGATCTTGCGCGTGTTCTCCCCGTAGACGTCCAGGGCACTCCGAATCGCCTGAGGCTAGCCACCAATACCATCAGCCAAACACTAACACCAACACTGATGACGGGGACACGTACGTTGACCGTATAGTATTCCCCCGCAATGTCCGTCATCCGTCCAATCACCCCATCCACAGGCACATGGAACCGATGATAATCCTGTGGTGCCAGCCGGAAAATTGCCAGCGCCCCACCGACATAACGTTCCGCATCCTCGCAATACGCATCCCCGAGCAAGCGACTGACCGTAAAATCGCGTCCTTTAATCCAAAGACGTGTTGCTTCCGAGACGGTCTCGAAGACCATTAGACGACAGTCGGCGGTGCTGACGAGGCGCGTGGGATCGTCGGGCGATTCGACCGGTCGGGCGTCTAGTTTAAGTTTTCTGCATTCAATCCAAGGATCAACCCATTGCGAGACAGCAAGCACATCAATACGCATATGCTCACCGATAAAAGAATTCGTTGAATGTTCCTGATCAACCGCCATCACACATCGCTCCATTGCAAAAAGAAATCACGGACGCACCGAAGGAGTCCAGAGGATCTCGAAACTCATCTACCTTGAGATTATGAAAATCGATAAACGCCTGAATGATTCGGGTCGACTCTGGCGAATCGTACTTGATCCCCTGCTTGATCGATAGTGACTTGAGTAGCCGGCGAGCTACGAGTCGCAAACGGACCTCAATACATGTCAACAGGGGTGAACAGATCACTCACCACGTGCGCCTTCCATCCGCCCTCGCGCGCCCTAGAGCACAACCGTACATGAGTCATCGTCACCCTCGATCACAGCTCAACCGACATACGGCGGACAGACCTTGTACAACAGTCGAATACCCAGTCGCACATACACCTGCATCTTTTCCTCCTCCAATTGCCCCGTCATCCGATTCTGCACGATGATATTCGCAGAGTTCTAGCAACAACATGTCGGTGAGCGATACTCCAGCCCAAATAAGAAAATCCACGTACCGCGCCGAGCTTGTAGTTCCCGTTAGAGACCTTAGTGATCATCTTGGTGTACCATTTCCGTTGCGCCTGACTGGGAGTGACAAAGTTGCCCACGACAATCCGGTCCACCCTAGCCCAGTCCTGGCTCGCGCAGATAGCCAGATGCGTCACAATGTCCACCTCTGCCTTGGAGTTGAGTCGGGGTCGATGACACAAGGGACAATTCTTGATGTTGATGACCCGTTCAAAGTGCTGGTCTTCGCTGGAGGACGATCCGAACGTGCTCCTGCCAAACGGAACATCCTCTGAATCGGACGACGCATAGCTGAACTTGCGGCACGAGGGTAACATCGATGAGGCGGTTGAGGATGTCGAGAGCGGCTCATCCACGTGTATCAATGGACGCTCACTAGGTTCCGTTGAGTATTGTTCGGGAGCGCCAGGATGCATATACTCCATCGGAGACTCATCGGCCAGCATGACGCTTAAAGGTGGCCCACAAAAGTCCAAGCCCTCCAAAAAGAACTTGCCTGGGCCACGACCATCAGTTTCATCACCTAGCGTGAACGAGGACCCGCTGTCAGCGAAGCTGTCTTCCGTGTTCAACCTCTTCCTTTCACTTCTCGGCCGACAGAGTTCGTTTTCGAGACACATAATTGCTTCGGGTATCGTCAATTCGTCCTCTGCTGGTCTCTTGCCAAATCGGAGGAAGAACGAGTCGATTGTTTGTGACGAGAGCGTTGATCCGAGCGAATCCAACATGGACGTGAGTTCGAGGTGTGAAATTGCGCCCGTATCGTCCGTATCATACTGTTTGAGATACTGAGCCCAAAATCGCTGGCGCAGCGCATCGTACGGCTGAAATCTAGCCCTTGAAGTGCACGAAAAAAATCAGTTCAAAACCCCCGACTA